>JBBPQV010000247.1:0-28746 GCA_038092675.1 Boletus rufocinnamomeus
GGAACTCTGATCTTGGAGTCGTCGACCTTGTTCCGCTGAATAAGGGGCCACTTGACCATGGCTTCGAGGGCCTTTAAGAAATGAACCAACCCCGAGTGAGTCAGACGAAGCCCAGAGAAGACGGAAAACACACGAGAATGGTGACCTCCAAGTCCTTGGCGTAATCTTGGAGTATGTTCGTCATGAGACTAAACCCACGCAGTCGCATGATTTGACGTAGAGCAGCGTCGTTCTCCGTGATCTTTGCGTAACCGAAGTCAGTTGACGCGCCAACGTTGGATGTCGATGACGCAACACACCTTTATTCGAGTGAGGAGCTTGGAAAGCACCTTCTTGCTCTGCGTTTGCCGGATTGCCTGTACGACCTTTGGAATATCCTTCTCAACCAGGGGCTTGAGTTCGGGCTGTGAAGAAGCGGAGATGGTCAGTCACAAGATGAAGAATCAAGGCATGGGAAAGTACCATATAATCCTCATCAAGCTTCTTGCTCTTTCTCTTCTTGCTTCCCTTGAGCCCTAGTTTCTCTACCTCATCGGTGATTCCCAGAGCTGCCGAGCCAAGATATGATTCAGGTTGCAGAGCTCTGAGAAGAGAGACACGTACCGTCAAGATAGAGTTCGTCCATGCCACCGATATCTGTCTGAGTCTTACCGCCAAGGACGCCCACACAGTTCGGTTCTCCACAGTAGCAAGGTTGTGCATCGTGTCTTGTGTTGACGAGGCGCTTAATATTTGACATACTCATAGAACTCTGAAGTAGAAGTGTGGACGTACCCATATCGGTCTACGTTGTAGTTGAACGTCAATTCTTCATCCTTCTTGATATACCGACTCGCAAAGATGCCCATCCGGACACGTTCGCCTACTTGCCACTTGGCAACGTAGCAGTTTGGGTTACAGCTATGATTCGCGAAGCGGCCAATGCCGCCTCTTTTCGTCGCATCAATGTACTGAGCCACAGAAAAGCACAGAGATGAGCGAGATGCCAAGAGAAGAAATGGGAACATTCACCTCATCTTTTTGTAACATCATGAAGTAAAAGTGCTTGATACCTTCTTCGGCATAGTCCCGCATGCGTTTCATAAAGGATGGGTGGGAGACCACTTCGCCGATGTACTCATAGATGAATGCATCCCTGTCATGTCCCATGCGAATCGTAAATTGCTTTCGGATGATAGGAGTATAGTATGGACATACTTTGATAGATCAGAGACAGCCCGTAACCCAAACCCTTTCTTTTCCGTCAATACGATCTCGATGCTGGCGTACTCCTTTCGTTGAAACCTATATTCACCAAAAGTCGTGGAAAGAGGTTGGGATGAGCATCATTCCGACCGAAATAAGGCAAAAAAAAATGTACCCACCGTTGGTTCTGACAATAGGCCCGACACCGACAATCGTCTGATAGACACTCCACCTGCGTGAGCCGATTGATACAATCCGACCCATGCCCACATGCATCCGAGGGGTCATCCACGCCTGCAATGGCGAAAAGACGCCCAACCGCATACCCACCACCAGGAAGCAATCGGTTACTACGTATTCATGACTACTGCTAAGGAGAGAGACCGTAAAACTGACCATGCTCGTACACGCAATCGCATGTCATGCTCTCCAGAGCCTCTCGAGAGCGCCCAAGTGTGTTGTATTGGTAGTGATTTTGGGGGAGCTCGGTAAAGGTCGCTCGGGCATCCTGCTCCGCACGGGGAAGGTCACCTATGAGCTGAGGAGCCGCACGCTTGGGCTTCCCGTTTGCGGGTGCCGGCGTGTTTGATTCTGACTTTTCTCGCTTGAGTAGAGGGGGAGGTGAGGGTTCGGTCTTGACGGATGGTGTCTCAGGTGGAGGCTTGACATCGTCGAGGTCTTCGAGTTTTGGCGGACGGTCTACTGGTACTTGTTCGTCTTCTCGCTTGATATCGTGAGTTAGTACTGGAGGAATAGATGGACTCTGACGTTGAGAGGGAGGTTCGGACATGGTGGTAGGTGAACGAATGCACCACGCTGGTCAGTGACAGTGGGAGCGTTGGGTCAACGACAAAATGAGTAACGATACGGCAACTAGCTCAACGTCGAGCACGACAGCGACACTGGCGACGGCGTCAGCACCAGAAACGACATGGAATCAGAGTGACGAAGACACAAACCTTGTCCTTGTGTGAAGTGGCTCCTTGTAGCTAGGAGGGGCTGCCCACCGAGTCCGAGCGCGTCCAAAGTCTGACGAAAACGTCAACCAAATCGTCAAATGGCGCCCGCGTCGACTTCAAAAAAGCGAAAGCGCTCCGACAACGAGGTCAAGGTCTCGTTTGCGCTGTCTAACCAGCCAAAATCACAGCTGGGCCCTGTCCTTGGTGAGTAACCAGAACGCTTGCTCGTGGTCGTGCAAGGTTAAAGTGTTCGTCGCCACCACAGCCCATTTTCCTGCTATCAAACCGCCTCAGTCTACCCCGTTCGACTGTTATCAGACGGAAAAGACTGCTGTCGATGGGGACACCCAGTTTGCAGAGTTGCCCATGTTGATCGCAGGAGAGACGGATGCCGTCGACTTTTTCTCTTCCTCAGAAAGTCGACAAGCATCCGTTGGATCTCGGTGCGTCTCCAGCGATTCTGCTGTGTATTCTTCTCACTTAACCGTGCGTGCTTGCGTCCAGGTATTTCGTTGCGGTGCATAACAAGCGCACCAAGGCAACGACAATTCGCGAAGCACCCCTCCACATCTTGACACACCAAGTCAAGGCTCTCAAGTCTCTCAAGCCCGCAGAAGTTTCTAGCTTGCAGCGCCTTGAAGCACGCGCTGCCCTGGGCGAGTCCTTTGGTACCAAAAAGGCCAAGCAAGCCATCAAGGCCCAAGAACGAAACAAGGTGGATGTGTCTGCGATGGAGACGGTTGCAGATCACCTGCAGGAGAGAATTCAACGGAATACGCAAGCTTTGCCTTCTAGGGGTACGTTCCCAGCTATCACATTGCAAGGATTAGGGTGATTGAGACACATTCGACAGAGGAAGCGCAAGCAACGGCTGACAGTGCGCGCTTAGTGCCTCCATACGACCCAGATGCCGAGACTCCGTCCGAAATCTACCCTTTGCACAACGTCATCCCAGAAGCGGAATGGAAGACCCTATCACCCTCGGCGATCATTCAAGCTGACTCCAGCGAGGAGCGAAAAGCCCTCCTTACATATCGACGATCAAACTGGGCCAATCGACACCTAAACCTCATTTGTTCTTCCCCTTCCCCGAGTAAGACGCACATGTGAGTTGTCCTCGGCTCTTTGCCCGTGATCCACGGGTGCTGATATGCTCCGCGTCACGATCAGCAAGATCCTTATGTACATCTCCATCATGATGTCCTTCCGAAACCTGACCATTCGTAAATTCGACAAGTCAACCATCTATGATAAACTGTCCGCTGTCCCTTCCATCATAATCGATGGCCTTATGTCTAGATTCACAGAAACTCCGAGAGGGTCAACAGAGTCAGGAGTCTTCTTAATTCGAGACAGGGGTCTTACTGACTCTCGCCGTCTAGACCGCAGTCGACATCTCAAACAGAGACGCTGTTGCTCACGCATATGTTTGCACTATGTCTTCGCATCGACGACTATGCGACGGACACAACGATTATTGCACACGATCTGAGTCAAAAAGTTGCCACGTGCGTCACCATTTCACCACGGAGATCTTTTCGAGCTACTCATGCGAATTCCCGCCGTTAGGATCAATACGCTATTCAAATCATTAGGTTGTAAGATCAGCAAGTTAACCATAAACGATCTTAAGCGACTCGGTCTTCCCGATAGTGCCGCAGAGCCGAAGAGAGCCGTACTCGGCACGCCATTGGTGTTCCCGAAGCCACGCGTCAAAAGACGTGCGTGAGGAATGGTGGGAGGCAATGAGTTGCATGTTGTGTCCGCTTGCTAATACTGTACCTTCACCAGGAGGGTGGTTATTGATATGCATACGATCGCATTGCTAGATGACAATAAAGTATGGACACGTCCTCTTCATTGATCCTCTCCCTCTACATCTTCTGCGTGACCAATTTCTCGTAGCCATTCGGTGCTTGACAACGGATACCAAAATAGATTAGCCTGGGATGGTCATCGCATGTACAGCACATGGCGCGTCTTTCGAACGCGTTCCCAGGCTGTCAACCCCCTCAATGAGCCAGAGGCGTGGTGAACCTCCCAGCATGAAACTCTGATCTGAGTGATTACGGATGAACACGAGGTTACACACACATATATGTTGGCCACTGGGGTAGCTCACTCGTCTCCCGAACACTCCATGTCCAGAAGCCATCGGGGAACCCAGCATATAGGAGAGGCAGTTTGTTCGGGAAGTACTTGACTGCCGTCAGTCAAATTCTCCCCCAAACAAACTGGGAGCATCGCGTGCCCCTCCTGGGTCCTTTCTGACCAGGTTCGGGCCTCGCGGAGATTCTAGGACCAAACGGATCAGCCTGATCCACATTCCTTGGTATGGCGTGGGACACTCTTGCCCATGTCGGCAACTTGCAACGTCCAGATGTTCGGAAAATTCAATTCCACGACTTTTTGACAAAAGTTGTACGATGCGCACGCGGATTCTTCTATGCTGTGACCCAAATCCTTTGTTAAACCCTGCAGCACGTCGAGCACATGTCAAGGTTGGTCCATTCACCATGTCACATTCTTATTCTTCTTTCTGAACGACATGTCCAATTTCCCTGTTTATATATATATATCAAGCGACGAAATTCGCTTCCACAGACGCGCTTAGTGTGGATCAGTCCCCTCGGTACTCTTCCAAAGCAATCCCGCTGCATCCCGATCGGCATGCACAAGCAGATTTCTTTAGGGCCTGGACGAACTCGGTGACTCCGAGTCCTCGAGAAGAAGCCCCGCTCCCCCGCTGGTTACGATGATTCTAACGGAATTTTCTGCATGTGGCACGGGTACTCCCCGCCCACGCGAGCAGCCTGGATCGGGTGAAGGTTTCGGAGATATCCATTCAAATCAGGCAACCCAAAAGCATGATGTTCTGAGCTGGTGAGGTGGTCCGAGTCGTTCGTGTCGAAACACAAGAGGGATGTGAAGCACACAAAGTATCCGTGTACGCTTGCGTGTACATGCGCGCATTGTACTATGTATTGTCCCTTATGGGGTATCATGTGTAAAATCAACCTACAACGATACAGGAGAACTATCTTGTATCATAACTGGTTTTCCGTATCACCTAGGTGTTGTAAGCGGGGGAAAGGGTGTTCATCGGCCAATCGGTAGTCCTCGTCCAAAGGTAGCATAGTGCCAGCCACTGTATAGATAATTACCACAACGCATTCCATGAGAACATCCATGGCAAGGTATATTTGGGAACTTTCGAACATACTGAACACCGCCAACCTGTTAGTATATAGATTCACGGGGTAGTACTCCGAGTCGCCTGTGAACCAGATCGTGACGGGCGAGAAAGCGTTAAGAATGCCGTACGCCACGCGGACTGTGATGAATGGCAATGCGACAGTAATCAAGACAAGCAACTGTAACATGAATTAGCAGAGTTCATGGAAGGAAACGGGTCAACTACCTACTCGTTTGCGGTAATGCAGCATCCGCTCAAAACGGAACCACGTCCTGATAGCGTACCTAACCACCGTGATGAAAAGAAGGGCGGAAGTTACTGGTCCAATTGAAGCGATAGGGAGCAAGATCACAGAGACGGCACTCAGAGTGGAAAAAACATCGAGGACGACGAATAATATAGCCCACACGATAGGAATCATCGCGATGACCACCACGTTGCCTGGCAGTCTGAGTGCTTTAGTGCTCTTTTTGTTACGCTGACCGGACGTGACGCTTGAAGATCCACGTTGGGTTACTTCGCCCTCGTCTCTGGGAAGTATTTATCTTGTTAATCTTGGAAGGTTCTCTGAAGCGACTCACGCAATGTTTATCAAGTATGCAGTGCAGACCGTCAAAGCCCACGAGCTGCATACATCGAGTGTGAGACACAACGTGAAATACGTCTGAGTCGCTGGTGATCTGTCGAAGAGGGACTCGGAAAGGAAGGCACTACTAGCAAGGAAGGAAGAGGGAATGAACAGGGCACTTCCAGCAAGCCGGTCTACATGACAGTGGATGAATAAGATTGATGTACTCCGGTCTTCAAGCCCACACTTACACAGTACACATGCGAGTAGAGTTCGCCAGCGCCGCAAGGGATCTTTTGAGGATACCATAATGCGGATTGCAAAAACGAGCAGGGGTACATAAATCACAACTACGACGATAGATAGGATACTATTGAGGGTAATCATTTCGTAGACTTTTGCTCGGAGTGGGGGCGTAGTAGAAACGGTGGGCGAGAAGAATATTACTTGAACATGGTATGGTCTATTTATCTTGGTCATCCGCCGCCGCCGCCATCAAGTTGTCTGTGTACATACCTACTATCTACACTGCCTTGAACTTACTTATATACGATTTTCAACAGGGCGAAAACACCCCTGACTTTTCTTATCTCACTTTACTCCGCTTTACACGTTCCTGCCCCACATTACTGCGGCGGCAGACGCGGCGCTGCTGTGCGGCTGTGTCAAACCTTGCCCGAAACGGAAGGAGGGGGCGTCAAGTGGCACGACGAGCGACTCTTCGCCCGAGCACAGCCCAGCGCAGCATGTAAATGTCGTCGATTAATTTTGAGCATTGCAGATTAGGTCGCAGTGCCTCCGAGACGAGTCAATCGGTGGTACACTTTGACCTCAACCTTTCTCTTTTTCCCTCGGTCTTTGGAAGCTAGTAACTGGTGGATGCCTGCATCAAAAATGTCGTTTATGAGGAACCTTGTCCCGAATCGTGCGTACTAGCAGTGCTTGGATCAATGAATTAACAAGTAATCCAGTCCTAACCATTTTACTAGACGCATCGAATACAGAACGCAGTGGTCCTACGGTGATGCCAACAAGGATTATTCGATCGGATGGCTTTTATGATAGCTCACCCCCTTTCGCCTTCCTGCCAGATGGAAGGTTCATGACCACGAAAAGCGGAGGCTACCGTGAACGGACGGTGACTCTATCGCAAGTAGACAACGGTCGGAAACTGGGGTCAATCGTCACCGACCATTATGTTGTGAGCATCGTGCTTTCGAAGGATGGAAGGTGGATTGTCCTAGGTGAACAACCCTACCCAAAGAGCCGCGAACGGGACGCACTGGCGACTGTTTGGGATGTGAAGACGCTAAAAAGGGCAACCGAGATCAAGTACGACGAACCAGACTGGAATGGGCAGCTTGTGGAGAGGGTAGTGGATGCCTCCCCCGACTCAGCAAGATTCGCGATGTCATCAAAAATGGGTGTCTCTCTATGTGTCTGGAGTATCACCACGGGAGAATGCCTTCTCGGTCCCTTGCGATTCGGGGAGGCATTACATACAAAACACGTCAAATTTTCTCCTCGCGGGGATCGCTTAGTTGTTGCAGTTGCTAGCCCTGTTGCTTACTCTCCAGGTCACTTCGACATATACGACAGTCAAACTGGACATCTTCTGATCCGTATCCCTGGAGTCGATGTCTCTAGCTTTGCCTGGTTCAGCGATAACCAGCGAGTCTGCGCTGTCATTGGCAATAAATTTCAGTGCATCGACGTGTCTGTCGCCTTCCCTTGGTTCACCGATTTCGAACTGGCAACGTGTAGTACATACATTGCATTAGCAAGCCGGAGTCGATTCTTGGTGTCCTTGGATAAAGACGGCTCCATCACATTTTGGGACACATATACACTGACGCAGATCCGTCCTACTCTTGTACATCGTGCAGATGCGAAGTTATCATCAATTATCTTGTCTGATGATAATGCGTATCTCGCTGGTATCGTCGGCGGGCGGAAAAGGACAATAATCATCTGGAGTCTCCGAGAAATCCTCCCCCCATTCTACTTTATGAAGGTACGCACTCTAATATCACAGTTGATATGATGTCTGATGTCCCTTTTAACTAACTCCCACCTTTCCTTTCACCATTAGTGAGTGGAATGGATGGGTTGAAGCATTTCGTTGGATTGATTCCTTCATCCTGACATAGGCCTTATCAGCAGATTCCGCTCATTCGTGTCAGCGAAGCAGCATTTGCACCATGGGTGCAGAGCAACTTATCAATCACTGACGCAACATTGTCAGATGAGATCAGACATGCCCCGATCCCGAACCATGAAGCACTCGCGAACCGTGCTCTAGTACGAGCACGCCTATGTCAGTGGAGAGACGCACACGAGGACGCTGAAAGGGTAACATTTCATTTCATCACCCCTATCACGTACTCATCGGTACTACTCAACCCGGAATCCAGTCCCTCGCGGTTCACCCATCGGTCGCGGCTCACATTGCAAAAGCGTTGACACTCATTGGCCAGGGGCAATACAACTCTGCGATGGGGGGATTTGATTTGGTCATTCGTGACAGCAACTCCAGCGAGCATGAACTTCTCGGGTTAATCAAGGTTTGCACTTCATTGATTGGGGATTTGCCACGATTGAGCTTTCTGGGTCTCGTAGTGCATCATGACGTTTGTCTCCGGTCGCCACAACATCGCGATATCACACATAAATGAACTAGCTAACAACGTCAATGATAAGGGATTGCATCACCTTATTCAAGTACGTTGCCACTGTGAGCTTGAACATCAGCGCTAAGGCCCAAGGTTTTGCTAGGCTAAAATGTACGATCTTCATGGCGATACTTCCATGAGTCAAGGTGACTTTCATGACGCGTTGCAATCATTTGAGCAAGCCGCACAACTGTACTTGCAAACACGACCATCAAATCATGAAACTCCGGCGCCGCATGTCATCTCACTGGTACGTTTTTTTTCTGCAAGCAGCGATGTTTATTGAGTCCTGGGAAGATCTTTGGATGGCAGTTTGAGCATCTCGGTATGGCGGTCCAACAACATTGGTCTGAAGCCTTGCTTGCTACCGGCCGTATTAAGGATGCCGTGGAGTCTCTTCACCACATTGTGAAGAAGACCGTCAACGGGGAGATCGGGACGGATCAGAAGGTGTTGGACTGGGTCTCGGGTAATTTTTTACACTAGTTCCGGCAGTGACGCGTGCTCGAGCATCTATTGTCAGGGTTCAAACAACAATGTGCATCAAGCTTCGAAGCCCTTGGTGATAAAGCGCTTCATGCAGACGACGTTCACGAAGCCCTGGGACAGTATTCCTCCGGATTGTCCCTCGAACCGCCCTCGCCACACAGTCTTTTTGTCAAGCGGAGCAAAGCCCGAGTGGCAATTGGATTGTGGCAACAAGCATTAGAGGATGCAGATGAGGTATCACTAACCCTATTGCCTCTATGTGCTTTGCATGACATTTGTCAATCAGGCAGTCGCGCTGGACCCCCTATCACCTTGGGGTTACGAAAGGAAGCTCACAGCACTATATGGCTTGCATCGATACGATGAAGCAATTGATGCTCTGAATGATATGCTCTCAAGGCTCAAATCTTCTTCCGATCCCCAGTCTCTCAGTACATCACTTTTTTACTCAGATGGACTTCTTCTAATGGTTTCGTTTTCAGGATTACGCCAGCGAGGCGTCAATCCGCTTCAAATTGCGACAACTATCAGCACATATGTCACAGAAAGCCTACGTCACTCACCACTCGTTCTGATTCACACTGAAAGTGGTCGTCTCTGCGACAAATCTGTGCGAACGCGTACATTTCAAGCATATCCAAAGTTCAAGGATCTCATTCTGTCTCCCCCATCACAACTCGACCATGAAACGATAAAGCAAACGGTCACAGAATATTTCCGTTACACTACTCTGTCCCACACCTGGGAGGAAAGAGAGCCCCTGTTCCACAATGTGTTACCTGTGTCAGTGTACGACCTGCCGACATCACCCACGAATACCAAATTGCAGCAATTCTGTCTCACATCCCGCGATGCCGGGTTCAATTGGTCGTGGGGCGACACTTGCTGCGTTGATAAGACGGATGGCCCTGTGTTGCAAGAATCGCTCACGTCAATGTACCAGTGGTATCATGAATCATCGCTGACACTCGTCCACCTCAAAGGCGTTCTATCACCACTAGAAGTCGAATCCGACTTGGATGCTTTCTTAAATGCTCTTGCACACTGTATATGGAACACGCGCGCGTGGACGTTGCAGGAGTACTTTGCATCAACCGTCATTCGTTTCTACACGGAAGACTGGAAGCCATACCTCCGCGACATCAACGTCTCTAACGACAAATCACATCCCGCGGTAATGCGTCAAATGGCCCTTGCGACTGGTGTCGAGACACAGGTCTTAGGCTCACTTCGCCCTGGACCTGACAACGTACGTGAGAAGCTTCGTCTAGCTTCAAACCGCGTTGCAACGAGGCAGGAAGACACTGCTTATTCGTTGTTTGGGATACTTGGTGTCAGTATCCCGGCTATCTACGGGGAGGGGCATAAGGCGCTTGGCCGCTTGTTAGAAGCAGTACTCTATCGTTCAGGTGACGCAACCATCCTAGCTTGGACGGGTCGGGCATCCGACCATAACAGTTGCCTCCCCGCTGAAATCACCGTATACGTCGAGGACCTATCATCTTTTGTCCCTTCACCGATCGAACGCGGCCAAATGGCAACGACGATATCTGGAGTGCAGTTGTCCTTGATGGGTCAGGAATCAGCCATTCAACTCTATGACCGTGTAGTTCATCTCCCATCTCCCCGCCTCGTCAGCAGTCGTCTCAGCCTGTCATGCATCGCATTCCCAGTTACCTCACCTGAGGATATGTCCACATGCGGCGATTCGACCGATAGCCCTGCTCGTCATTACACGGCCATGGCTTCCGCGCTCGGGCAAGTAGACATCAAGACGACGGACGAGTTGGCCGGCTTGGAAAACCTGGTCCTCGTGCACCCATGGCTTGACTCCCTTCTCGACCCCATCTTTACAAGCCCACGCCCAAACGACGACTCGAATTCCCACTCTGGACAGCCATCGAAACTTACCAGAGCATTACGCCTTCTCATCCGCCTCCGACAGCCTTTCGGTGCGCTCTTGCTCGCACCGCTGAATCGCAGGGAGTTCAAACGAATTGCAACTGATCACTTGATCAGAGTGCAAGTACGTGACGACATCTCTCTAGAGGAGCTCCTAGGGATGGTGAACGTTGATGTATTAGACATACTCTGACTGTGGACTAATACTTAATCTAAGCCGGCTGACCAACCTTTCCTCCAGTCACAATTGCCCAACTTATGGATTTCTCTTTTGGTGATGAGTCGTTTATCAACATACTATCCATCCCTGTGCTTAGCATGGGCACTGGAATCCCACGATTTGCTCTCGGTGCTATGCTTTTGATCCTTGTAGTCATTAAAACATTGAAGGAGTCAATTACTGTAACATGCGTGCGTCAAAGGCACGCGTTCCATGCGAGACTATCAAACTACTCGAACATCTCTTCTCAATGGTATCGCGGGGAGTGTGAAAACAGTCCTGCAGCAGTAGTGCAGACCGAGCGGACCATGAACAAAGGCAACAAAATAAAATTCGGGTAATCTGTAGTGAGAGGCAGTCAGGAAACCGAGCATTTAAGTAAAAACTTGAACGCCACAACAGGATGGTACATAGGTACAAGAGTGAATAACGTGGTGGGCAGGATTGCATGGAGACTGAATAAATAGAGTGATTCGATACCTAGGTAACTTCTATCCCACTACCAAGTGGGAGAACGGATATTGAAGGCGCTCTCATGTTTCTGCAGCACGACACTAGTCGCGTTGCTCCCCAAGCCTCTTGATCTCACTGTGAATAAAGTCGACAACAATTTCCATGGTCGGTCGTTTCTCTGGTTCCGGAGACCAGCACCAACGCATAAATGCGACACAGCGATCCGCAACCTTGGGAGTCTGAGCATCGATGGGCTCCCTTCCTAAGTACTTTAAGTACACGACTTGCTCGGACCTCTTCGTGCCGCAATACGGCACCTTTCCTGTGAGCATCTGGAACACCTAATCGACACCATGCCACGAGGAGGATGGATGGATAAACGAACCTGAAGCATAAGACAGGCGAACGAATAGACATCACTCATTTTTGTCGGACTTGGATTGCCTCTATCGATGCGGAAGAGTTCAGTGGCGGCCCAGCGAGCACCATAGACATCATCATCCGAGGGGTCTCTGGTCCACGATACCTTGTGGCCCAGGGGCCGTGTCAGACCAGGATTCCTCAGGGTGCCCCTTCCATGCACTACACTAACTGATTCCTGGAAAATAGTTAGGGTCAGGCGAGACATTCGAAGTCGTAACAAAGGCAACACGGGCTTACCGGTGTTAGATTACCGTGAACGACATCCTTGGAGTGGTCTGTAGCAAAAGCGACTTAGCGGCCTGGGGATATAGCGAAAGAAATATTCCTAACGTGCACGAAGAGCGGTAGCCCAGTCCAGTAGCTGATGTGGCATAGTTAATCACAGATTACTTCACTTTTCTTTCTCTCGAAAGGCTTGACTTACAATAGGAGCTTGTGCTGGCAGAGATGCACCACCATTCCATTCATATCGAAAACAGGGTTCTGGGGTGATGTGCTGGGTCGGGAGCATGAGGGACATTGAATCGTAGGACATTGACGATTCAATGTCTGCGAATTTGTGACGTTCGAGTGCCGACTCCACAGCAGACTTGTCGCCATCGATTACATTCCACATGTATAAATCCTCTGGCATGCTCGCATCAGGGAACATCTGGACTGGGGGGACCTTGCAGCAGAAACGCCCTATCAGCAACCCTGGAGGCAAAATAGATATAACAACTTACACCATATAAAGATGAGGCACTGAAGGGACGATGCACTTCCTCTTCGCCGTCTCGGCCACAACACACGATGTCTTCAAGCCCGAACATAGCAGCGGTCAAGAAACGAGTAGATTGCACAATAATGCGGGTATGGTGGTAGTAGAGATCAGACGACAGGGAGGTGAATGTTCAGACGGGTCGTTCAAACTGCTATCCTCACAGCATGGCGCCAGCGGCTCTTCCAGTGTCGTCACCTTGTCACGAGCCAGGACACTTGCTGTGAAGGCTGTTGAGACACTACAAACTGTAACCAATCGCGTATTTTACGCTGGACAATGACACAGCAAGGAAAGGTCAGGAACATCCTTCATTGACAGGATGCATCACAGCACTACTAAGGATGGCAGTTATGTTACAGCCAGTATTATTTGTACGTCCTCTTTTCACCCTCGATCTCGCTCCTCAGACCTTCTACTTCATCAGTGACTCACCCTAGTGGTAGTACTATGCTAGAGTTTTTTTGGTCCCAACTTCAATCATGCGTCAACCTCGCAATTGCAATCGTCCATCAAGGGTGAGCTTCATGCGGCCCAAGAGGTAGCAGAAACCCATTTTCTCCCCCTTACAGCATCCCTATAGTGAACCCAGAAGTTCGCTTAGAGCGTATCCCTGGCGAACAAGAGATTTACCATGGTGGATTCAGCGTAGCGATCAAGTGCTACTTGATCGGACGGGGTCCAAAACCCGAAGTGGTTCGCAATTCCAATTAAATGAGTGTCTTTCCAAGCTAACGAGTTGTAGGTCGTCGTCAAATGTCCAAAATACGTTTACGATGAACCAGGCATTACAAAGGTCCGCAAGGTGAATTGGGCCAACAGCACACTCGTGTGGGATACTGATATGTGACATCCCGTAGATGTTCGAGATGGAGTCCAGCACATGGAGGAGACTAGACCACCAAAACATTTTGCCTCTAATCGGACTTACCTACCAATTTGGTCCGATCCCTTGTCTAATCACACCATGGATGGATGAAGGCGCATTGACCGATTTCATCCACCGTAATCACAACCAGCTTACCATGGAACGCAAACTCATCATTGTAGGCTATCTGTCTCTTCTAATACCTGGATAATATTCACCCCTAATTGCAGCTTCATGAGGTAGCTAGCGGTTTGCAGTACCGTAAGTAACCTCTTGATATGCGTAAAGCGATGTACGGATTTCTTTCCCCACAGTTCATCACTCGGGAGTTATACATGGTGACTTGACAGGCTCTAACATACTGGTAAACCAATATGGACGGATCTGCATCTCCGACTTTGGTCTATCATTTATGTTCCTTGACGCGGATCAGTCGATACCCTCCAACATCTGCACTCATCGATGGGCTGCGACCGAGCTCTTTGTTCACCCCGATTTAGAAAAGTCGGGACCCATACCGACGACGAGTTGTGACATCTATTCCTTTGGCTGTGTCGTCTGGCAGGTAAATAATCAACGGCCACCTATGTGTCAAGTATAACAAGCTGACCAACGACCTATTCCAGGTTCTTTCTGGCCGGATACCATTCTTTCACATATTCAAGTCCACTCATGTGATCATCCTCAAGTATGAGGGTAAAGATCCTTTGGATGAACGCCCGTCGAATCTCCCAGTAAGTTGCTGGGAATTTCTTCGATCTACTTGGTCAAAGCAACCCGAGAGCCGTCCCTCTTCGGATCAAGCTCTTGCCTTTGTTGAGGAGGAGTTGGAACGATACAGGAGATTGACAGGTCTGGAGTACGCAGAAGCGGGTTCGGGAAGGAGAGTTGCGCACTGTGGTGTGTGTGTGGTTGATTGTGTTGGTCCGAACATCGACCATTTTCAAGACACATCCGAGGCGGTTACAATGGTCCTTGGTGGTCGGGAATCGGCCATGACTGGTTGTTAGACGGTTCTCGCTACTCACTGGTGCAGGAGCGGTCTTGACCATGCGCAGTCTGAGACCGTTGATCCCGCTCCAGTTTTCAGCATTTCAGTTCAAGATTTTGTACACTAATATGCATTCACTTACTACACAATGTAGCATATCGCATCATTCAGGTAACACTATAGATCTGAGTTGCAACCTACAGATAGCCAGCTAAGCCATGGAATTACTAGTAAGGAGTCGCAAAGGGATCGGCCTGGGGGTCCGAATCGCCATTCAGATTGAGTGAAGGAACAGACCATGCATGTGTAGGTGAAGTCAGGTGAATCTTGAATCTTGCATCCTTTATACGACGTCATAAATAATATTGATGAATAGAAGGTCGGCCGAACGGGCCATCTTGCTCAGAAGGGTCGAAGTACGGCCGGTCGAAATCGCATCGCGCGGTGGTTTTGAGAAAGGCAGAAACCACGGCAACTTTATCAAACGCTTAAAGCCATCATCCAAAACGCACCGTGCCACAGGACGCGAATATCCACCGGTGCGTATCCCCTGGCCGTGCGCATCGGCAGATTCAACGCCGTGGGTGGTGCCTGGATGACTGAAGACCCAGACCCTCCGATCTGGAAGACCACCAAGGCTATCGCGGACTCGCGGGCGCGACAGGCGTTGCTTTGTCCTGACACATACCGAGAAATCCCGAGGGCGCTTCTCTGGACCTAGGAGGACTTGTCGCTTGTTTTTTTTGCTATCATTTCGTTTGATTTGATATCTTCCAAAGATAGATCCGTGCTGCCCGGGCCTCGGCCGAAGGTTTACCGAGTTGAAGGGGAGCGTTTCAATTTTAAGTTCGCGAGAGGTCGTACGAGGGGAAATATCCTACTTGTCCACATGAGTGATATAAAAAACCAAAGGGTTTCGCGCCTAGAGCTTGCCTCGACCTACCGGACCCGGAGGACCAAGGTGAGCTATGAGGCAAGGTGAAAAGCAACAAGCATCTAGCGAATATCGGACAGGAAGAATGAGGCTGCTCCAGGTTGTCACGGATGAGTGTGGTTACGTGCGAGCGAGAACGACTGTGATAACGGGCTGCGTCGGAAGATGCGATGAGCCGGCGAGAAGAGTGAACGCATCGCTTCACCCCGGTTGTAGTGACCCGTTGATGTATGATATACTGAGTGGGTTGACAGCTTTCAAGCAATGAAGTGGAAGAATTGACCTTTCCGTTTAACCACTGCTTATCATCGTGTCCAGAGACACCGTCACAATCACTGAAATGGAGGCGCTTTTGCGGCCGGCCTAGTTGATCAGCTACTCACCAAAAATGCTCCCAAGACGATGACGAAACCGCCGTTCGACCACAGGTTAGGCGACCTCAACAGAGACACACTGGATACATATCGCAACACGTACCGCCGTGATGGTCATGAAAAGACACAGACACACAGTCCTCTGATCAGGAGAGATAATCTGCAAACGACTCGCAGCCGTATGAGCGGCCTGCCGCAGTTTCGGAGTTCCAAGCTTATAGCTTGCCTGACTGGAGATGAAATGATCCAGGCGGGCGAGTGTTCGCGTAGAGAGCTTCCCATTGAATGTATGTACTAGCTAGCACTAAGCAAATAGCAAGGCTTTGTCAAGTTGTTTTGCTTGATTCGGACGAACACGGAAGTGACCGCAACCGCATCCGACCCAACTCCGCTCGTCCCAAAATTCATTGCAGTTTCTACAACCGACCAACTCAAGCTATGCTAGCAACTCGGGCGTCGACCGCTAAACGTCTGGCACGCTCATTCGCCACCGTCGTCGACTCCAAGTCCTCTGGAATAAAAGTCGCCGCCGTCGACAATGGTCAGCCAACAACGGCCGTCACCTTCCTCGTCAAAGCCGGCAGTCGGTATGAACCAAGTCCAGGCGTCGCCCATGCCTTGAAAAACTTTGCTTTCAAGGTTTGTTCGACTTTTTCACTCTGGCAGTTCACCAAAAACTTGCACCATCACTTCCCTTCTAGAGCACGGCGAAGCGGTCGACGCTCGGAACTGTACGAGAGAGCGATCTCTACGGTGGTGTTCTTTCCGCCAGTCTGTCACGCGAATATCTCGCACTTACCTCCGAGTTCCTCCGCGGTGACGAGTACGTGGCTTTATGCTTCCCTGTTGAATGTGTGGTGCCAACCCACTTTTTAGGTCCTTCTTCACTTCCGTGCTAACCTCCGTCCTCACCACCCCTAAATTCCTTCCCCATGAGTACACGGAATACGTCCTCCCTGTCGTCCGCGATGAGGTTACTGCTGCCTCTCAATCGCCAAGCATTGTCGCTGTCGAAGCTGCACATGCTCTTGCCTTCCGTACTGGCCTCGGTGCATCCCTGTTCGCGGGCCCCCATACCCCCGTCTCCCTCGAATCCGTGAAATCTTTCGCAAAAGAGGCTTTCACCTCGGGCAACGTCGCCGTCGTCGGTACCGGCATCGACTCGACACGTCTCGCAGAGCTTGTCGACAAGGCTCTCGCAGATGCCGCCCTCCCCACAAGTTCACCCGTCACGGCCGCACCTTCGAAATACTTTGGTGGCTCGACGCGAATTGACGCGCATGAGGGTCCTCAGACCGTGTTCATTGGCTTTGGTACCACGACGCCGTCGCCTGTGTTGTCTGTTCTCGGTGCACATGTCGCACCGAAGCAGTCGCTCAAGTGGCCTTCTACACGCCCTTCTGCAACCGTCACCTCGGTGCACCTTCCTTATTCCGACGCCGTCTTGACCGGTGTTCTGGTCCAGGGCGCTGATGCGAAGGGTGTGACGGAGGCTGCCAAGGCTGTCGTTGAAAAACTAAAGAAGTCCCTGACCACAGATGAGCTCAAGGTCGCTGTCGCACGCGCCAAATTTGGTGCTGCTGCCGCTGTCGAAGGTAGGGAAGGTCTCGTGGAGGCTATTGGTGGTAAAGTGAGTTATTCCGAGGTTTTTCCGCATTCCGCTGTCGGAGTAGACTGGCTGACGGTTTTTGCTCAGATTTTCTCGAATGCGAATGCCTCGATTGAGAGCACGTTGGCTGCGTTGGACAAGATTGATGCAGCTGCTGTCTCCAAGGTGAGTGCCTTCGGGTTACCCGTGTCTTCCGGTCACTGAACGTCTTGTTTAACCTCGTAGGCTGTCTCCGAGCTCACCGCGTCCGCACCCACGTTCGTTGTTGTTGGCGATGTCAAGGCACTGCCATACGCTGACGAGATTGGGCTTTGACTGCCATGACCGTCAGGAATGGTATACCTATCAGGGGGATGTAATGACGATAGATAGAGTCGTTGCAACTGAGCTTCTATTTTATGAGGATCGTTTGCTGAATTGAACATGGGTCGGTAATCCACAACACCATTTACTTCCTATGCCATCCAGAAACTGTCCGCTTTCAGCTGGTAAGCTCAATCGCTCGATCACTCAATTGCCTTGCCCGATTCGTTGTCGGCGCGTCTACCACTGGGTCTGACCATTCAGTCGTTTTACTATCTAGAATTGTAGACACCTCGAACAAAGACTCGGACAATAACGCGAAATTGCTTCGGATAATGATTGACAGTCCGAGAAATTGGCGAAGACGATAACTTGTAATATATTCATTTCCTTCTCAACGATGCCTCCCCAGGCGCACGCAAAAACGCGACTGGTCGACAGTTGGGCGAGACGAGGCAAGGTGAGGGTGGATGAGACTGTAAGACTGTTTCCGGATGGGCTGCAAGGATGGTGGCACGAAGATAAGAACGTCGCGGTCAGACAACGAGACTGTAAGACTGTTTACGGATGGGACTTGGATTTCCGAACCGAAGGCTGACCCCAGTCTGAATTTGGATACAGTCCCTACTACCTACGTCATATGAATTGCGACTGTGGATCTCAAAAGCGTGACGGCGTGACTGTCTGCCCATGGCTCCTGTTCACCTTCCACCCCAACCCAACGATGCTCTCAACCCCCCGCCCGCTCCCCGGGACCCACCTACCACCGAAGACTTGGTGGAGTCCTTGCGCTATGCGAATTACGCAAGGAGCTTGTTTAGTACGTTATTTCTGTGGCCTGTCAGTGAGCTCTACTCAAACATTCATTGCAGTGGGTGGGACAATACCTGGCGAAGACTGGGTAAATTCAGAGACTTATCGGACGAAATTATTTGCAGCACATGTTCAACAAGGTAATTGGGGTGTAAGTTGTCACCTACCACTAACCATCCCTTTTGTTCTAGGTGCTGAACAGCCAGCAGCTGATGATATCCGAAATGTCATCACTGCTGCTATTGCAGACATGACAGCTCAACTGAAGAATGAGTTCACTGGATTGAAGAATGAAGTTGCTGGATTGAAGAATGAAGTTGCTGGACTGAAGAATGCAGTTGCTGGATTGAACAATGAAGTTGCTGGATTGAACAATGAATTCAGTGAGCAATTTGACAGGCTTGAGGATAGTATCCAACAGGTTCAGGAAGATGTCCAAACTATAAAGGATGATGTTGAGGAACTGGAACTTTGAAAGCCTTGCACATGTATCAGATTCATTGAGGCTGTAAAATACCTTGATTTGTAGTGTTCTATTAGTCTGGAAAATTTTGTAGGGACATGATTCATATACTAGTTGACGTGTCGTATAACCTAATCATTCCCTCATCTACTCTGAGGATGTGTTGGAGAACGTGACGGCGGTCACGGCGGTCAGTGGAACCGAGAGAAAGGAAGAAACCGAGATGCACACAGGGAAATAAATAATTCCATCTCTCACTGCTGTTAGTCGCTCCATGTACCGGTTAGCCTGCTGCCACTGCTTCGTCGCTTTGTACATGTTAACTGACTCCCGGGCAGCCAGCAGCTGACGATATCCGGCCTGCTATTGCAGATGCGACAGCGCAACTTAAGAATGAATTCGCCGGAATGGGGAACGAATTCAATGAGGGATTTGGCCGGCTTGAGGAGAGCATTCAACATATTCAGCAAGATGTCCAAACTATGAGGGACGATGTCTAAACTATAAAAGACTATGTCCAAACTATGAAGGATGACATCAAGGAACTTTCGTCGCACATCAGGCCATTATGTTCGTTGAGGCCCACTCGTGCTGTCGCCACAAACCTATTTATTCTTTGCATGCCACTGGCCACAATACAATATTAATGTTCCAGGAAATCCAACCTCACTGTTCAAGATTGTCAAGTTCCCGGATGGCCGCCTGTAGGTCCATTGTGGTCACATTGACTTCAAGCCTAGCTCAATTAGTTGTTACATGTGGCATTCCCTCCCACTGTTGGACACACTAGGTGCTATTCGCAACCTGAATGAAGAGCAGACGAAGCTATATCATGAGGGATATCAGCTAGGTGGTCAGTGGGTTTATAGAGGGGTTGCTGGTACACAGCGCCGTGCATAGTGTTCCTTTAGTCAGCTGGTAAATTTAGCAGGGGACATGGGTACATTGGTCCTAGACTCCTAGTGTAGCATATGTAGTCCAACCGTCGACGCCATTGAAGCTTTGAAGTTTGAGCTTGCAGCCGCGGAGCCAAGTCACCTCGCCAGTGTCTTGTATTGCAATTTCGCCCGCATACTAGTACCACGACGGGAGCCACCAAAAGTCTATATACTATGAGAATTATACACTACTATCATATACATTATGAGCGAGTGTACTGAACTACCACTGGCATCAGAAAATCCCCACAGCGGTGTCCCACTCGACCTATCTTGTGAACCGAGGGAGGGGTGACATCAATTCGACTTTTGTGGACGACGGGCGTCTATAGGTCGGCGGCAGTCCAATTGCAGAGAGAGACTGCCAACGCATTTCATGTCCAACCCTGACATACCGCTCCACACCATCGCACCCAACTCACGATCACGCGCAGCGTACGCTCCTCTCACCGACCAGCACAATTTCAATTCACAGGGAGACGACCGAACACCCGAGAGAACAAACATGCACACAAGTGCACTCAGGAGCGGTGCTGCGGTACGAACCACGACTCGTGAGTTCGGGAGTGGACGTTCGAAGGGCAAGGGGAAGCAACGGGAACGGTATGCAGACGAGTCAGACGAAGAAGCTACATTGTTGGGACACGTCGAGAGGAGTGCGGACGGTGATCCTGACGGCGACGACGACGGTGATATTGGAGGTGAGGGACAGGGCTCGACTCGGCTGAGGCGTTTGGAAGGATCACAAGTGTCTAGGGTGCGTTATTTCGTTTTTCGGGATGGTCATAACAATCGTAGACGTTAGTATTCATACCTTGACTCTGACAGCGCTCATCAACACTCAGCAAGGCGGGGAGCAGAACCAGACAAGACAAATCCCGTACGATCCCATTCAGACCTCCGGGTAGGCATTTCCTCTCTCTGTCCACTCGATTTACGCTGGTTATTGAGCACCACACATGGTCATTGTCGCTCTGCAGAGAAATATCAATCCCGCTTTCCGCCCAACATCGTTCGCAACCAAAAGTACAACATATTCACGTTCTTCCCGGTTGTTCTGTACGAACAGTTCAAATTCTTCTTCAATCTGTATTTTCTGCTTGTCGCACTTTCGCAGTTCATTCCTGCACTCAAGATCGGTGCGCCCATCAGAATCTCTCCTTTCCTTTCCCATCGTGTCTGATGTGTTTATATACTGTTTAGGTTTCATAATCACGTATGTTGCACCACTCGCTTTCGTGCTATGCGTCACAATGGGAAAAGAAGCATATGATGACTACAAACGCAATCTTCGAGACCGCGAAGCCAATTCTCAGAAATACTTGACATTGGTTCCCCCTTCCCCTCACAAACGCACGAGTTTCCGCTCATCCGAGTCTACAACCCTATTCGATGTCTCCGATCCCGAACTCCAAGAACAATTGCACTCTCAGCCGGATTCGGGTCCACACACGCGTTCCGTACCATCTTCGTCTCTCAAAGTTGGTGATCTGGTGCTCCTGGAGAAGAATGATCGCGTACCCGCCGACATGATTCTACTCCGAACATCTGATCCTTCTGGAACTTGCTTCATACGTACTGATCAGCTCGATGGTGAGACAGACTGGAAGGCCCGCGTCGCCGTCACTGTGACGCAAGGGTTAAAAGCGGGTGAACGAGAGGTTATGATGCTCGATGGAGAGGTTTACGCTGATGCTCCGATCAAGGACATTCACAATTTCGTTGGCACCATCGCCGTGCACTCGAGGTCTGACTCAGGACATGCACATGGGAACTCCTCCCCGAGTGTGGAACCTCTTTCGGCGGAGAACATGCTTTGGGCAAATACTGTATTGGCTGCGGGATCTGCTGTCGGGTTCGTGGTGTACACGGGAAGTGAGACGAGGGCAGTCATGAATACGAGCCATCCCGAGACAAAGGTCGGGCTGCTAGATCTGGAGATTAACAGACTCGCTAAGGTGCGTTCCGTTTCAATATATCAAATCGCCAATTCGAGGTCTACCTTGACCTTGTTGACGTAGTACCATGTGAGAAACCGACGCTAATGGTGTACCTTTCTGCCCGCTTCTGTTAGATCCTTTGTGCGGTCACGTTTGCACTCTCCGTGGTGCTTGTAGCGTTGAATGGGTTCCGCGGGCTTTGGTATATCTATGTGTTTAGGTTCTTGATTCTGTTCTCGTCCATCATACCTATTAGGTGCGTTTCCCATCTTCATGCCCTGAATCAATGTTTATGCTAATCTCTTTCCAAAAGTCTCCGCGTTAACCTTGACATGGGTAAAACGGTATACGCACAGCAAATTATGTCGGACAGCGAGATTCCGGGTACGATCGTCCGCACAAGTACCCTCCCAGAAGAACTTGGAAGGATCGAATATCTACTGAGTGACAAGACTGGAACGCTCACGCAAAACGGTTCGTGTTTCTGTCGTCACGCATTCGAGGGTATAATTAACAGAAATTACACTAGAAATGGAGATGAAGAAGCTACACATGGGTACGATATCTTACGGGTTTGACGCGATGGACGAAGTTGCGCATCAGCTTGCGATGGCGTTTGGAGCGGAGCACGGTACGTCGTTTTTCCTTGTTCGGAGCAAAACAAATCTGAGGTCTATGGATTTGCAAGGTGCCAGATCTGGGTCAATTGCAACGGGTGCACAACTTGCTACTCGTGGCCGCAGAGATATGTCCTCTAGGTTGCGAGATGTCGTCCTCAGCCTCGCGCTGTGCCACAATGTATGTTTTCTTCTTCCCTCATCCATGCGCTTATTGACCGTTTGACTGCACAGGTAACTCCTGTAACGAACGACGACGGTACTATAACCTACCAAGCGTCTTCCCCTGACGAAGTTGCCATTGTCAAATGGACAGAGTCTGTCGGTCTGACACTCACCGCACGGGACCGTACCTCAATAACCCTACAAACGCCTGCTGGTTCCTCGTTGAACTATGACATCCTCGAGCTCTTTCCCTTCACCTCCGAGTCAAAACGTATGAGTATCGTTGTACGTGAGACTCACACTGGAGAAATCTTGTTCTTGCAAAAGGGCGCAGATGTGGTCATGGCAAGGATCGTGCAGAAGAACGATTGGCTCGAGGAGGAGACTGGGAATATGGCGAGAGAGGGGTTGAGGACGCTGGTGGTTGGCAGGAAGAGGTTGACAGCACAACATTACGCAGCGTTCAAACAACGACACCACGGAGCGAGCGTGAAGACCGAGGGAAGGAATGAAGCGATGGCGGCTGTCGTCTCGGAATACTTGGAGAGAGATCTGGAACTGCTGGGCTTGACTGGCGTTGAGGACAAACTTCAGGACGAAGTCAAGTCATCGTTGGAGTTGTTGAGGAACGCTGGGATCAAGATTTGGATGTTGACGGGCGATAAGATTGAGACGGCGAGGTGTATCGCAATCTCGACTAAACTTGTCGCGAGGAATCAGTACATTCATGAAGTCGCGAAACGTGAGTCCAACCCTGTTTGTCTCTCAGATTCATTGGCGCTGAGCAGCTTGTCAGTGAAAACATCGGATCAGGTTCGTGACGAGCTCGAGTTCCTGCAATCAAAGCTCGATTGTTGTCTTGTCATCGATGGTGAATCCTTACAAGTACGTTGGTCCCTCTTCTGCGCATTCAACTCATCTGACGTTTGCCCTGATAGCTTTGTCTGAACTTGTACAAGAATGAGTTCATTGAAATAACCACCAAACTATCTGCTGTCGTCGCCTGCCGCTGTTCCCCTACGCAGAAAGCAGACGTGGCACGTCTCATTCGTCAGTACACCAAGAAACGGGTGTGTTGTATTGGCGATGGTGGGAACGACGTGAGTATGATACAGGCCGCAGACGTCGGTGAGTCCAGCACCTCGATGGTTCTCTACTTCACCTTGCCCGAAACTCACTTGCTCTCATGCGACTAGGCATCGGAATTGTGGGCAAGGAAGGAAAACAAGCCTCCCTCGCCGCTGACTTTTCTGTCAACCAATTCAGTCACATTACCAAGCTCCTCATGTGGCACGGCCGCAACTCTTACCGTCGTTCCGCCAAACTCGCCCAATTCGTCATCCACCGCGGTCTGATCATCTCGGTGATGCAAGCCGTGTTCTCGGCGATATTCTACTTTGCACCGATCGCGTTATATCAAGGATGGCTCATGATTGGCTATGCGACGATCTATACGATGGCGCCTGTGTTTTCGTTGGTGTTGGACACGGACGTGAACGAAGATTTGGCATTGACATACCCCGAGTTGTACAAGGAGCTCACAAAGGTACGCGCCGAGTTTCGCTCCGCGAGGACATGGATAACCACTATTTGCAATTTTTTTTTCAGGGCCGAGCGCTCTCTTACAAGACGTTTTTCCAATGGTTGATGATCAGTGTATACCAGGGTCCGTCTACGTTCTGACCCGCATCAAGAAGCAATCCCGCTCACTCTTTTTTGTTTCTTTTTTGGTCGTTGCGAATGCAGGGGCGGCCATCATGCTCATGTCCCTCGTGCTGTTCGAGACTGAATTCTTGAATATCGTCTCCATCTCCTTCACCTCGCTCATCCTAAACGAACTGATCATGGTCGCCTTGGAGATCACCACTTGGTAAGCCGTTGTCCCCTTTCGCCCATCACCCCCTGTCACACGCGGTCATTGTTGACGTCTCCCCTTCCCCACGCACGCATATAGGCATATATACATGGTCATCTCTGAGGTGGTCACGCTCTTCTTCTACGTCATCAGCATCGCTTTCTTGCCGGAATACTTTGGTGCGTGTCTTCTTGCTAGTCCACCCCGGGAGTGAAAACCAAATACCATACTCATCCCCGCTCGCTCGCCAGACCTCGAATTCGTGGTGTCCACTCGTTTTGCATGGAAAGTGGCCGTCATCGTGGCAATCAGTGCACTCCCTCTGTACGTCATCAAGTTGATACGCAGTCGGATCGCGCCCGCCGCGTCGAGCAAGTTACTCTAGCATTTTAGCATAGATTGCATCCTTGACGTAGTCCCGTCCTTCTTTCTTTGCCTTACTTTTGCGGAAAATATATATATCTTATCTTATGTGGGGGACTTGTGCGCGCGCAGCAATACCGAAAATTTTTCAAATCTTTATGATGTATTTCTGCTTTGTTTACCTCGACCGCACCATCGACTCGACGGATATTGCAGATGAAGCACGTGAAAAAAAAAAGTGGAGGGGGAGGGAGAAGGGCTGCAAAAGGAACGTCTCGAGAGTCAACAAGGGATCGAGGGGTGGTGGACGCAGAAGAAAAAGAACAAAAGAGGCTACTAATGGGATGTTACTACACTGATTAGGTAGGGTCAGTTGCCAGCGTGAGGTGGTGGAGAGGGATTGATGGGATTAACGAATGCGTTTGGGAAAAAGCCTGCGGGAGATTGCCATGACGGTTCTGGACTGATGCTCCCCCACAACGAGCCACCGATCGGAGGTGGCCGTGGTGAGCCGAAGCCGGGTGGAGGTGCGGGAGGACCCCAGGGTGGTCGTGCTTCGACCACGGTGCGCGGGCTGGTAGTGACCCAAGACTGACCGACAGCACCAGGCACCGTACGCCTCCCGGGCGGCGGGACGACTTCGTCATCGTCTGCTGCAAGGGCGGATGATCCGAGGACGCCCTTTGGACTGGGAGATCGACGAACGGGCGAACCAGACCCAGAGCCTGATGCTTCACCAGTAGTGGGTCGCGCGATAGGCGCTATCGGTGCTGGTGGCGCGATCGGAATAATAGGGACCGGCCTTGCAACAGGGCCGGGACCGGGCTCTGGCAAGGACGTCTTTCTGGAAGGACCAGCAGCGACCAGTGTCGGGGAGGCGACGGGATTCTGGACCGTTTTCGACGGGGGTCCTATGGGCGCAGGTTGGGGAACCCCACGTCCGAAAGGCGAGTCGAAGGGTGAGGGTGATCCAAAACCTCTCGGGAGAGCAGAGGGGGCTAGCGAAGGAGGCGGACCTTGTGAAATCGAAGGTCCAGGTCCAAAGACTCCGAACGGCGGAGGCGGCGCATAGGGAGGGAGTGTAGTCGGTGGCGGGATCATCCCTGAAGCCGGGGTGTACAATGGGGCTACCGGCGGTGGGAAGGCGTTTGGAGCAGAAGGGGCAACAGGGGTTGCAGGCTGAGATGTAGTAGCCAAGGGGCGCTGAGAGGTCGTACGACTCGGAGTCGTTGCTGGGGTAGGCGTAGCCGCGGGCTTGATCAGTATCTTCTTCGTAGAACCATTAGTGCTCTGCGAACGCTGAGTGGAACCCGAAGCACGAGGAGAGGTAGGCTGGCGAGCACTCTTGGCTGCAGCGCGTTGCTGTTGTGCAAGACGTTCCTTCTCAGCTTTCTCCTCTCGTTCCTTCGCTAGCTTCTTCTCTCGCTCCTCCCTCTCCTGCTGTTCCTTCTTTGCAGCCTCGCGTGCAGCCTTGTCAGCAGCAGCCTTAGCCTCCCGTTCTTCCCTGGCTTTGCGTTCCTTCTCCTCTCTTTCACGTCTTTCCTGCCTCGACTTTTCCTCCTTTTCTTTGCGCTTGCGTTCCCGCTCAGCTTCGCGCTCCCTCTCCTCTGCAAGGCGCTTGCGACGCTCTTCCTCTTTGCGTTGCTTCTCCTCTTCGGCAGCCTTGCGGGCGGCCTCGCGCCTAGTCTTCTCTTCCTCCTTTTTCTTGCGCATCTCCTCCTCGTGTGCCTGCTGCTTGGCCTTCATGGCCGCCTCTTCGGCCGCCTTCTCCGCAGCCTTGGCCGCACGCTCTTCCTCCTTTGCTTGTTTCTGCTGCCTGAAACCACACGTGAGTTAGACGCAAGAAACGGAGTGAAGTACACTGTACTTTTTCTTGTCCTTCTTCTTCTGGTTCTGCGTCTGCTTCTTGGCCTCCCGTTCCCTCGTGAGCTTGTCTTCGTCCTCCAGTTCGCGAAGCAGCTGTTGTTGACGTTCCTGGGCGACCTTTTCGCGGTACGCTTGAAGGACCCGTTGCTCGAACATGCGGGCTGCAAAGATAGAAAACATCCGTTTGCCCTCTTCCATCTTCTGCTCCTCGGTCATGATCTTCATGTCACAAACATCGCTGAGCACAAGAACTGAGAGTGACCATTGGGATCTCACCTCTTCGTCATCATCCTCGTCATCCTCGTCCTCTTCGTCTTCATCCTCGTCATCGCCCTCATCCTCCTCGACATCACTGTCATCCTCGACATCCGCCGCGGCTTCCTCTTCACGTTGCATCCGACGCTCGGCAAGCTGCTCCATCATCTCCAAAAACTTCTGTCCATCGTTTTTCAAGAGATCGTCTGCGACGGTCAAGATATTGTTGGGGCCTGTGGCAGAGATGAGAAAAAGCTGAAGCGCAGATATGGGGAGACGTGCCTGTTACAGTGAGGCTATTGCCCAAATTAAATAGCCCGTCTCGACCACTCGCCTTTGTACCGTTCACCGGCCTACGCCCGCGCGAACCGACGTTCCTTCGATCTCGGGGTTTCACGTCCTCTTCCTCCTCCTCCGCAGCATCTTCCTCCTCTTCCTCCTCTTCCTCCTCCTCCTCCTCGTCGTACTCCTCCTCTTCCTCATATTCATCCTCGTCTCCCTCATCGTCATCAAACTCACTCTCGTGTTTCGGAGGTTTTCGGCCGTTGGTGAGAGCGGGTGTTCTATTTGACCGTGGAGGATGATGTGTGGATTTAGTGTGAGGATGTCCAATGACAGTACCGTTCTTATCGAGCTCGACGCTGCCAGGAAAAGGCCCAGGCCCGGGTGGAGGTGGTATGGTGCCGCCGGAATTGACATAGCGCTGCTGATAGTTCGCGTACTGTTCTAGCTCCTCGTAATAAGCATCGTACAGTACCTCAAGCTCTTCTTCGATCGCATGTCTAAGAGTCCATTGATCATAGGACCACGAGGATGTCGGGGACACAGTTGCAGAAGTTTTTCCCAATCCGATCGAGCGAGGAGCAAAAGGCCAAAAGTCATGATACGTCAGCCATTCGTTCATTCCAATCAGCATGACGCGTGAAAAAGGGTACCAACCGCTTCCGCCCACAGACAGCACAGCTACAGCTATGCTTCTGTTGTTCCTTCATCTTCCTCAATACGGTGTCCTTCTCGATCTTGACCAAATTGCGCCGCTCGTCCTCTCCTAGAGCGAGCCAGAACTGTTTGATCCGTTCGCGCTCCTCGGTCGTGCTCGTGCTCCAGATCTTGCTGTTATTTTGCGGGGGCTTGGTGGAGCCCGAGCCGGTCGGCGGACGGGATTTGTGAGGGACAGATGCGTTCGACGATGGGGGCGATGGATGGTGGTGTGCATGGTTATGTGGATAAGGATGGGCGGTTATCGGAGCCTTTGATGCAGCTCGTGCGGTTCTAGCAGGCTGCTGGCCGTTACCGGGGACGGGAGCGGTGGCGGTATTTGTAGCGGTGGTCGCTGGTGTTGTTGGTGGATATGCCATTGGCTGTTTTCCCTGTGCGCGCGAGCTTGGGGGCGGATTTGCGGGAGTGTTTTCTTTTGTCGGTGGACGAGCAGCGGGCATGGCGTTGGCGGTGAGAGGAGGACGCTCCCTCAAATCCACCCTTGCCGTGGGACGTCCCCTGCCCTTTTCCGGTGCCGACTCCGGTGCCGCCTTTGCCGACCGTGGCTCCACAGCGGGTGCCGAGTT
>JBBPQV010000248.1:0-28694 GCA_038092675.1 Boletus rufocinnamomeus
AATTACAAAGTCCAAGGAAGCCTTGCAGTTGTTTGAGGCATGTGGGAACTGGCCAATCCAATACCCCTGACACCTTCTTTTCCTGCATTTCTACTCCCTCTTTAGATACTATCATACCAAGAAAGTCTACTTTGTCCTTTGAGAAACTACATTTTTCTGGTTTTACATAAAGATTGTTTTGGCAAAGACGTGAAAGCACCTCCTTTACTATTGCTTTGTGCTCTTCATGTGTCTTTCCTTTTGTAAATATCATACAGTTGTCAATGTAGATAACAAGTACTACATACATGTCATTAAATATATTGTTCATCATTTGCTGAAAAGTAGGGGGTGAGTTAGTCATCCCAAAATACATAACAGTTGGTTCATAGGTGCCTATTGGAGTAACAACAGCTCCCTTCCACTCGTCACCTTCCTTAATTCAAATGTTATTGTAATCCCATCAGAGATCCAGGACTATGAACATATCTGTGCCTTTAAAGTGATCAATCAATGTTAAAACAAGGGGTAGAGGATAGGTGTTCTTAATAGTGCCTTCATTTAAATACTGATAGTGCATAATGAGTCTCTTTTTTCTGTCTTTTTTAGATATAAAGAAAACAGATGCCATTTGAGGGGACTTCAATGGGCAAATGTAGCCCTTCTTGAGTTCTTTTCCTATGAATGTGCATACTTTGTCCATTTCTGCGTCCAATAGAGGAATTACTCTACCCTTTTTGGGAGTGAGGTCTGATTTCAGATCTATCGCATGATCCCAGGGTTTTTGTTCTGGCATTCTATCAGATTTGTTCTTGGAAAATACGTCAAGGAAGTCATGGTACATTTCAGGCACTTTTTCCTTGAGTCCTTCTTCTATACTACAGTTATAGATAAGTTTGATAGGTTCATTGAAAGGTCCATCACCCATGATATGACAGTAGGGTGTGCATCGAGGAAAAGAAATAGTTTTAGCTATCCAATCTATAGTGGGATTATGCTGAGCCAACCAATCATAGCCGACAATGAGGTGGTGGCTTCCTAGTTTAGAAACATAGGCTTCCAGGACCTCATAATGGCCAGCAATCCCAATAACTAAAGTAACAGCAGGGTTACTTGGCCTATTGCTCCATTAGAGCCATTGGCATTTTTCACCAAAATAGGGTTAGGAATTTGATAAGAAGGGATACCATGAGAGAGAACATAGTCCTTGTCAATAAGAGTGTGAGAAGTGCCTGAATCTAGAAGGAACTTAAACAATTGAAATCACCAACTTCCATCTTCATAATTCAGTACATGTGTCTCAAGTGACATTTCACCACCAAATGACAATGTGCTTGTGCAAATAGAAATAGATGCGGGAGATGCAAGGGATTTATAATTAGGAGAATTTCTTACTTGGCGAACAAGGGAATTAAGCACACTTTGTTTTAATTCTGGTGCCACACTCAATTGAGTCGCCCTTTCAGAATAAGGAATGATATTGCCAATAAGATCATCCAAGGTACATACAGGGAAGTCGGAATCATCACAGTCAACAAGATTGGTAGATATATTACATGAGGAGAGAGAAATGGAAGGAGAAATGTAATTGTCCAGTCCATGAACACCCTCTTCATTCACAGACTTATTTAATTTAAAGAAGAGGCTGCTTTCTGCCTGGCTTCTACCTTGAACTTGTTTTGGTAAAAGGCTTCAGCTTCTGCTGAATATAAAGACAGTGTTGCTGCTTGTTGAGTGACAACTGGAGAAGTGGATGGGATGGGAGCGGTGGTTGGAGGAGAGGGGAGAGGACAACTAAATTGGTGCTGGGCGTGCTGCATGGGCAGCTGGTAAGGTGCAGCAGGCACATATGCACCTGTCTCATAATCCCAAAAATATTGCTGCTGTACTTGCAGTGGATGTGGGGCTTGCTTGTTAGGATTTTGCGAGCAATCAGGCCAAATGTGGCCAACCTTGTTGCATCTGTAACAGGTATGGATATCGGGCCAGGATGGAGAGGCTTGTTAAGCATCTATCTCCATCAGGGCTCCTCTATCCAGCTGCATACCAGTGGGAGTGAAATGGAAATGGTTACCTGGAGGTTGTTGTTGTTGTGAGATATCTCGAACAAACACTGGCGGGACTCAATGAGGCTACACCAAACCACAAGAGATAAGAGCAGAGGAGAATTAGAGTAGAGATGAGGCTAGTCTTCCTTAATTCGGCCACAAGGACATAGGTCACAGCAAACAAATGGATTAGACTGGGGAATCCAGTTGACTACAGCTACTTTATATATGTTACAGGTTGGCGCATGGACCATAGGGTCCATGGGAGGGACTACTGGATATAGATAAATGAGAGAAGACATTGTAAGAGAAAGAATATGATGATGAGAAAGAAGGAATGGAAATTAATAAGGCGTGTGTGCATTGTGTTGGTCTAGACCATAGGTCATGTGTAGTTTCCCACAGTCACATGCACATCACGTGACTTTGAAGTCTGAAGGATGTAAAGTAAGTGTGTGAATGCGCTAAGTTAAAAAAGTTTGAAAATATAGTATATCATAACAGTTGTGGTGAGGGCAGATAATATTGTTGGCCATAAGGCTGTGGAGGACAAGGAGGGAAGCAGGATTGGTATGAAGAAGTGGAGGAGTGGACAGGAGGCCCTCTCTCAATTGCAATTTGTTTGAAATTTCTACTGATTGCTTGGTAGTTGGCACAAAGTTCTGAAAAGGAGTCAGTTTCCTTTCCCATCATCTTTGCTTGGTAATAGATGCAGTAATCAACTGCCTTTTTTAGAACTTCAATGGTGAAGTCCCAGCCAATCTATGCTTCCTTGGTCAGGACAACAAACCCCTGAATGAACAAATCCATGGGTCTAGACCCTTGCTTCAAGGCTTGAAGCTTCTTTAGGCTTTCATGAGCCAGTACCTCAATTTGAAAGTACTCCTTGATCTCAAGTTGGAGATTGGCCCACTTTGGCCAAGTGACAATACCTTTTGGCAATGTGAGAGTGGATCCCATTGCTATTGGGATCTCTTCTTCTTCTGACTTCAAATACCGTTCTAGTGTAATTTGGGCAAAGCCCTCTGCCTTCTTTTTGAATCAAGACAAGACTGCAACCATGTGGACATGGTTGTCCTTCCAGTCTTGTGCATTGATCCAAAGTTGAAGCCTGATCCACCAGGTGCAGAACTTGGAGCAGTTGCCATCCCAGTTTCCAGGGTCAATGATTTTTTTGGAAATGTTCAAGCACTCCTTGCTCAAGGCGAGCGCATTGAGATGGTTGATGAGATCGTCGATGTCGACGGATGTCATTGTTTAATGGGAGGATGGAGGGTGGTGATGTTGAAGGAGGAAAGAATCAGTGAAGTAGTTGTTTCTTTGGCAGTTGCGCTGTAGTTGGATGTATCGAATGAGGGTGTGCTGTGCCTCAGAAGTAGAGTCAAAGTATGAGAAGGTGACTTGTTGGAGGGGGAAGTTGGTGAGGGCAGAGGTGGAAACAGGAGGAGGAGCTGGTCAGGATTGTTGCACTACTCTATTTGTGCAAACACATGCCAGCTTGAATCCTTACTGCAAGGTATCTTACAATCAAGCTTGAGGGATGCAGCAAGTGGAAGATCTAAAAAAATAAACTTTTGACCAGAGGTAATACCTTCTTCTCTGTAAGGTCTCATAATGAGTTCTCTGGGGTCCACAAAGCCCAGGAACAAAGCTACACATATACTAATGTAAAAAACTATGAAATGATGCTCTACCTCCCCAATCACTTGAGGGACTAATGAAATGAGATAAGCTCGGCTACAGGCAGCACAATGGCTGTGGTTCCCATATCACTCCTCACAAACAAGGCATGACCCTTGCATGGTATCACCTCAAGGGAGGGACTGAGAAGGTTCCAAACTAACACAACAAAAGCTCAGGGTACTGCCCAACATTCTAAAGCAGTGAATGTAAAAGAAGATGAAAATAGGAAAACTCCAAGGGGTACTCCTTAGCCCAAGAGCCTGGGCAGTGTATAAAGTCTAATCCAAGTGTTGCAAGATGATCTTGAGTGAACACTGGCAAGGCTCTGTCAAGGCTACACCAAACCAAAGAGTAAATAGAAGAGGAGAAGTAGGATGTGAAACAAGGTGGTCTTCCTTAATCAACTGGCAAGGACGTAGGTCACAAGTGACAAATGGATTAGACTGGGAAGTCCAGTCAACTACTGCTAGTTTATATAAGTTACAGGAGTGCACATGGACCATAGGGTCCTTGGGAACAATTACTATGTATGGATAGATAAAAGAAGATGTCATGTGAAAAGAAGAATGATGGTGGGAAAAAAGAAGTGGAAATTAATAAGACATGTGTGCAATGTGTTTGTCCAGACATAGGTCACGTGTATTTTCCCATGGTCACGTGCACATCATGTGACTTCAAAGTTTGAAGGATGTAAAGTATGCATGTTGTAGCGCTAAGTTAAAAAGTTTGAAAATAATGGTATATCATAACAGGAAGGGGTGGGTTACCAGGGATGACAGTGGGGTAAGGGATGGGGTGGAGGGGTGGATGTTCACCTTGTGGGCCTGACAAGTGGCACAATCCAAGACAAAATGGTGGACAAAAGTGATGAGGCCAGGCCACCAATAGTCATGTTGGAGAGCATTGACCATGCAGAAATAACCACCATGCCCCCCAGTTTCACTTTTATAAATGAAGCAGGTGAGGTCTGATCAGGCTGATTCAGGGACAAAGAGCTGGTTCCTGTAGTAAAGGTGGGGGTGGTCATAGGTCCAATCTGTTCAGGCTGCATGGGAAAAGAGGAAGGACCCATTGGCAAGAGCTTTAACAGCATTGAATATGAGGAGGTCAGTGGGGGAGGAGGATGCAATCTTTGCAGCCAGAGCTGTGTTGATAGAGTGGACAAACAGGTCAGGGGAGAGGAGGGTGACGTCCTGATTGTCAGTGGTGGTGGTGACATCATCCTGACAAGAGAGAGCATCTGCTGGACCCATCTGGATGCCAGGGAGGTGGTGGAAGGTGAGGTTGAAGTCCTATAGGAACATCAACCATTGAGCTTGGCAACAAGACAGTTTTCTGGGTTGCTTGAAGTACATCAAGTTCTTGTGGTCCATGAGGATGGTAATTGGATGGGAGGTGCCCAGGAGGTAGTGTTGCCATTCTTCCAGGGCATGGATGACAGTGAGCAACTTGCAATTATAGATATCATAATTTCTCTCAGCTGGGGATAGGGTCTGAGAGAGGTAGGCACAGGGGTGGAGATCACTGTTGGCATCTTTCTACATGAGAACTGCTCCTGTGGCAGTAAGGGATGTGTGGGTCATAATGAAGAAGGGGGAGAGGATGTTGGGGAGATGCAGGACTGGGTGTTTAGTAAAGGCTTCCTTGATGACAAGGAAGGCAGTTTGTTGGGGGGTTTTCCCATTCCCAGGGGGTGTTCTTCTTTGTCAGTTCAATAAGGGGGCAGGTGAGGGTTGAGAAGTCCAGGATGAACTTCCAGTAGAAGTTGCAAAACCCTATGAATGACCAGACTGCTTTAATGGAAGATGGAGGTTTCCAGTTGTTGATGGCACTTAGCTTGACTGGGTCCATCTTCACCTGCCCTTCCTATACAATCATCTCTAAGTATTCTACCTTATTAATGTCAAAGGAACACTTCTTGAGTTTGAGGAAAAGTTTGTGTTCCTATAGTTGTTTGAGGACTTGTTTTGTCCATTCCTCATGGATGGTGGAGGAGGCAGAATGGATGAGGATATCATCCATGTAAATGATAAGCCATTCCTCTGCCATCATATCATTAAAGAGGTGGTCCATGAGGGCTTGGAAGGTGGCAGGGGAATTACAGAGTCCAAAGAACATTATTGTTGGTTCGAAGAGGCTGAAAAGAGTGATGAAGGTGGCCTTCCAGTGATCTTCAGGCTTGATCAGCACATTGTTATACCCCCATCAGATATCCATCTTGGTAAAAAGGCTGGAGCCTTTCAGTTTATCCATGAGATTGGATATGAGAGGGAGGGGGTAGGCATTTTTGACAGTACATTCATTAAGATATCAGTAGTCCTGGCAGGGACAAACCAATTCATTCTTCTTTGGAACAAAAAAGAAAGGGGAAGCCTGCAGTGATTTCAACAGAAATATCTTCCCAGATTTAACATGTTCATCAACAAATGCTCAACAGGCATTGAATTCCTTAGGATTAAGGGGATAGGCTTTGGCAACTTTTGAAGAGAAGCTATCCTTGAGGTCAATGGCATGATCAAAGGATCAAGAGGGAGGTAGTTCATCAATTGTCTTTTTCTTGAATATATCCTGGAAGGTGGAGTATTGTGGTGGGAGTTTCTTTTCCACCTTCTCAGCACTCAAGGTGATCTCAGTTGTGATGGTGGTTTTGCAAATGGACAGAGAACAATCAAGTTATTTCTTCCATAGCTGAGCGATGCAGAGATCCGGATCCATGTCCAGGTATTGGACAAGATATCATTGGGTGATGGCCTCAGGGGAGTCATGACAAGGGGTGGGAAGTTGGTCTGGAATGGTAACCTGCCCAGTCACCCAGTCAATGATGGAGTTGAGGTCCTTAAGCCAAGGGAGGCTGAGGATAACATTTTCTGACCTGCAGTTGATGACCATCAGCATTTGTTCTTCTTCTATTTCTCCTACTTGGAGGGTAAGGGATACCTGGTGTTGGATGATCCCTTCTTTGTTGGTAGTTCCATCTATGTTTTGAGCTTTCAATGGCTTTGGAAGTCAAGTGGTAGGAATGCAGTGTCTCAAGACAAAGTCTCGGTCAATGAAGCATCTGGTTGCTCCACTGTCCATGAGGGCAGTAACACCAATGATTTTGGCTCCTGCATGCATATAGAGAGAGAGGGAGATTTGGATTGATCATGCATGTGAATCTGATACAAATACAGAAGCTATTACAATTGGAGGAGAAGACATTGAAACTTCCCTTCATTTCAAAAATCCTTGGCTGCTTCTATCCTAGTGGTCACCACCATTTCTCTTGCCTCCTTCAGTTCTTTCTTGTAACAGGTCTTGAGTACCTGTAGGATATCTTCTTTGGGAATACTCCTTCCTCTGAGGTTGGCAACATAGGTCACAATAGGGTCTGGGGTGGGAGCAGTGGAAGTGGCTCTAACCCTCTGTGTTAAGAATGGATAAACTCTGAGGGGTGATCAAACTCCAGAACTCCAGAGTTGTCTTGACAGACAGGACTTGGCTTCATCATATGTGGTGCACCCTTGTTAGGAGTCCTGTTGTGTCCCAGAATTTACTAAGAGTCAGAGGTAGACTTAAAATGTACTAGATGTCAAGTCGAGCAGAGGTCAGAGGAGTTACATATCTACGTTGATATTTGAACTGAGGGGAAGTACAGGAGTTATAGAGGTTTATATACTATGTGTTAAGTACTGGTAAACTCCAAGAGGAGAACAAACTCTGGAACTCTGGAGTTGTCTAGCAGACGGGACTTGGCTTCACCGTATGTGGTGCACCCTTGCTAGGAGTCCTGTTGTCCCAGAATTTACTGATGGTCGGAGATAGACTTAAGACGTACTAGATGTCAAGTCAAGTGGAGGTTTCAGAGAGAGTCTTCAAGACTCAAGCGGAGGGAAGGAGTTAGACTAAGTTGATATTCAAACTGAAGAAGTACAGGAGTAGTACGGAGAGCTTATATACGTCGGAGGTACATAGGATTAGTAACAGAGGTGGAGTTGGTTTGTAAGTAAAGAGTCGGAGGTAAGGTAAAGCTGGAGCTGTGTTCCTAAGTGGAGCACAGGTATGGAGGAGAACATACAGCGGGACTAATATATATGGAGATCAAGAAATGGAATGTAAAGTACTGTAAGTTATATGGACAGGATCCGAAGGTCAGGGGTCATGTTTATAGCAAGAACGTGCCGGAGTTCGTATGTACAGAAACGGAGTTGGTCCGGAGGACCGGGGTTGGACTTACTGAATTTCTGGGATATGACACTATGGAGTCATAGGGGATTACTAACAGAGTGGAGCTGGTTTGTAAGTAAAGGAGTCAGAGGTAAAGTAAAGCTGGACCTGTGCTCCTAAATGGAACACAGGTTCAGAGGGGAACAAAGAGCAAAGCTAGTACAAATAGGAAAGGACATAAGGTAATGTAGGTATGAACAAGGTCCGAAGGTCAGGGGTTGTGTCTCTAGTGAGAACATGCTGGAGTTCATATATACAAGAAGCAGAGTTAGTTCAGAGGACCAAGGTTGGACTTATAGAATTTCCAGGATATGACAATATCCCCCTCTTAGGCCTGAACTCCTGAAGGCCTAGGTGAGGAACAATGCAAAGTGGCAATTGTCAGAATCCAAAAATTGTGGACACTGCTTGAAGGCATATATAATCTGATACTGTGTGTCTGTTCTTCTTCATCCTAAACCATCATGTCCACCAAAGACAACCTCAAGACCTGGTCTGATGCACATCTGGCAGAGTGCACCAATAATGATGATGACATTTGTGCCACAAAGTACATGGAGTGGCAGTGATGCATGAAGGAACAAAAAGTGGAGGAGGTGTGGAAGAAGGTGGATGAGGTGTGGAAGAAGGCAGAGGAGGTGCAGAAGAAGGTGGAGGTGGAGGTGGCTGCAAAGCACAAGGTGGAGGAGGAGGCAGAGGCAGAGGCAACATACAAGGCAGCAGAGGCAGTGGAGGTGGCAAAGAAGTGGAGGGTGGAGCAGGACTCAGCATGGCAGGCTGCAGAGTGCAGGAAGGCCAAGGAGGAAGCTCAAAAATAGGTAAGTGGTCGCCTACTCACATTCAGCACATGCTAACCATTGTAGGCTGAGCAAGTCTGGGTGGAGCAAAGCTCCACCAAGGGCAAAGGGAAAGTGGAGGGGTCCCTGGAGTGCAACAGGTGTACAGAGCATGGGTTTGAGTGTGAGCTTGGGCCCAGTAAGTCAACCTCATGCACAGCATGCATCAAGGTCAAAGGCAAGTGCATGCAACCAGGTGCAGAGAAGCTGGAGCAGAGGAGGAAGAGGGTGGAGGTGAAGTTGCCACATGAAAAGAGGAAGAGGGCTTGGATGGAGCCAGAGTAGGATAGGTTGAAAGGAGTGGGGGCATTAACAAGCACAGAGGTCACAGTCATGCCATTGGAGCTCACTATGGAGCTTTGTGGTCTGATCCAGGGCCTCTGCAGGCAGCTGGACCATCAGAACTGCCTGCTGAGGAGGCTTGTGGAGCTCAAGGTGAAGCAGGTGTATAGGGCAGAGATGGACTCGGAGGGGCTGGAGGAGTTGGAGGTGGTGGAGGTGGTGGCTGATGCAGAGGTGGAGTGCAAGGTGGTGGCACAATGTGAGGCAGAAGTGGTGGCAGAGAATGAGGAGGGAGATGAGGAGGAGGAAGACATGGAGGGGAGAGCGAATTGGAGGTGTAGTGTATGTGCATCTGCTCCTCCCCATATTTAGTTGTTTGTAATTGTGATTTTGTTTGTGGTTATGCAGAGTGAGGTCCAGGCTTGTCTGGATATCAGAGATGGAAGTCACGGACAAGTTCAGAGGCATGACCAAGTTCAGTGGCAAGTAGCCAGGAGTTCTCTTTGTCAGTGCCTTTATATTCAGACCACTGCATGAGGTATAGGAGTTTGCAGTTCCAGCATCAATGGTCAATCTTGGAGTTGAGGATCTCAGTGATCTCAAACTCTGGTTCACCATCTACTTCAACCAGAGGTGGCAAAGGTTGGGTGCAATTAGGGATGGTGTTTGGAATGGAGGGTTCCAATTGTGAGATGTGGAAAACTGGGTGAATGGACTTCATGGAATCCAGGAGTTGGAGGATGAAGGAAAGGCTGCCAGCCTGAGCAATGATAGTGTACAGCCCTAAGTTCTTCTCAGAGAGTTTCTTAGAGGGTCTAGTGGAGCAGAAGTACTTTGCTTTGATGAAAACTTGGTCACTGATTTTGAAGTCCAGTGCCAGAGTTCATCTAGCATCTGCAGGTCCTTGGTATCACTTCTGGGCATCAGCCATTTCCTCATGGAGGAATTGGTGGAGGGAGTCAAGGTTGATGGAGTATTCTTGTGCTTTTGTGGAGGTGAGGTCATGCTTGGGATGGACAGTGACATTGGAATGGTAGCCATTATTGGTGAAGAATGGTGAGACTCCAGTAGTAGCACTGAGAGCATTGTTGTACACAAACTCTGCTAAAGGCAGGAGTTTGGACCAGTTGTCTCACTGGTAATTACAGTAGACTCAGAGGTACTGTTATGATATACAGTACAATATTTTCAAACTTTTTTAACTTAGTGCTACAAAGTGTGTACTTTACATCTTTCAGACTTCAAAGTCATGTGATGTGCATGTAACCATGGGAAACTACATGTGACCTATGGTCTATGTTATGATATACAATAATTTCAAACTTTTTAACTTAGCGCTACAACACATTTACTTTACATCCTTTAGACTTCAAAGTCACATGATGTGCACATGACCATGGGAAACTACACATGACCTATGGTCTAGACAAACATGCTGCACACACACCTTATTAATTTCCATTCTTTCTTTCTCATCATCATTTTTCTTCTCTCACAAATACTTCTTTCATCTATCTATAAACAGTAGTCTCTCCCATGGACCCTATGGTCCATGCACACTCCTGTAACTTATATAAACTAGCTGTAGTCAACTGGACTCCCCAGTCTAATCCATTTGTGGCTTGTGACCTATGTCCTTGCAAGTGCATTAAGGAAGACATTAACCTTTACTCTTCATCTCCTCCCTTCTATACTGCTTCAAAGCTTTGGTGTTAGCTTAGTCAAGTCCTGCCAGTGATTGCTCGAGTGTGCTCACAACAGTCTAGACAAACACGTTGCACACATGCCTTATTAATTTTCATTTCTTTCTTCCCATCATTACTCTTTTTCTCTCATGAACTCTTCTTTCATTTATCTATACATAGCAATCATTCCCATGGACCCTATGGTCCATGCACACTCCTGTAACTTATATAAACTAGCTGTAGTCAACTGGACTCCCCAGTCTAATCCATTTGTACCTTGTGACCTACGTCCTTGTGAGTGTATTAAGGAAGACCGCCTTGTCTCTACTCTTTAATCTCCTCCTTTTTTACTTCTTGTGGTTTGGTATAGCCCATATCGAGTCCTGCCAGTGTTAGCTCAAGACCACTTGCAACACTTGGATTAGACTGTTTACACTGCCCAGGCTCTTGGGCTAAGGAGTACCCATTGGAGTTTTCCAAGTTTCATCTTCTTTTATGTTTGCACCTTTAGAACATGGGGCAGTACCCCAAGCTTTGTTTCGTTAGATAAAACCTTCTCAGTCCCTCCTTTGAGGTGATAGCTGCACAAGGGTTGTGCCTTGTTTGCAAAGAGCGATATGGGAACCACAGCTGTCATGCTGCCTATAGCCAAGCTTATATCACCATGTTAGTCCCTCAAGTGATTGAGGAGGTAGAGCATCAGTCCACAGTTTTTACTTAGTATATGTGTAGTTTTGTTCCTGGGCTTTGCAGACCCCAGAGAACCCATTATGAGACTTTATGGAGAAGAAGATATTACCTCCAGTCAAAGAAGTACTTTTTTAGATCCTCTTGTTGTCACATCCCTTGAGCTTGGTTGACAGATACCTCACAGTAAGGATTCAAGCTGGCACATACACACGCAAATAGAGTGCAACAGCAATCCTGACTGGCATCCTTACCAGCATCTTTCTCTGCTCTCATAGATTTCCCCCTCTGACAAACCACCTTTTCCTATTTCAATTCCACTTCCCAAGTGCAGTGGGAACTTATCTGATACATCCAGCTGCAAAAAAACCATCATCAAAACTCTTACACCGCTGACAAATTCCTTCTTCAACACTGCCCTCCCCCCTCCTCCCATTAAACAATGACATCCATTGACATCGACAATCTTGTCAACTGCCTCAATGCACTTGCCTTGAGCAAGGAGCACTCAAACATATCCAAAAAAATTGTTGACCCCAGAAACTGGAATGGCGACTGCTCCAAGTTTCGTTCACTCTGGGTTGATGCGCAAGATTGGAAGGACAACTGTGTTTGTATGGTTGCAGTCTTGTCTCAATTTGAGAAGAAGGCAGAGGGCTTCACCCAAATTACACTAGAATGATACTTAGAGTTGGAAGAAGAAGAGATTCCCATAGCAGCAGGATCTACCCTCACATTGCCAAAAGGCATTGTGGCTTGGCAAAAATGGGCCAATCTCCACATTGAGATCAAAGAGTACTTTCAGATTGAAGTACTGGCTCATGAAAACCTTAAAAAGCTGCAAGCCTTGAGGCAAGGGTCTTGGCCCATCAATTTGTTCATTCAGAAGTTCATAGTCTTGACCAAGGAAGCACAGATAAGTTGGGACTTTGCCATTGAGGCCCTAAAAAAGGCAGTTGATTACCACATCTATTATCAAGCAAAGATGATGGGAAAGGAAACCAACTCCTTTTCTGAGCTCTGTGTTAACTACCAAGAAATCGGTAGAAACTTTGAACAGATTGCAATTGAAAGAGGCCTTCCTATCTGCCCCTCCTCTTCTTCATACCAACCCCACTTTCCTCCTTGTCCCCCACAGCCTTATGACCAACAATATTATCCACCCCCGCCTCAACCACCTCCAGGTAATCACTCCTATTTCACTCCCACCAGTACACAGCCAGGTAGAGGAGCCCTGATGGAGATAGATGCCCAGCAGGCTCTCCCATCTAGGCCTGATATCCATATGTGCTACAGATGCAACAAGGTTGGCCATATTTGGCCTGATTGCTCACAGAACCCCAACAAGCAAGCCCCATGTTCACTGCAGGTACAGCAGCAATACTTTTGGGATTATGAGATAAATGGCTATGTGCCTGCTGCACCTTACCAACCGCCCATGCAGCATGCCCAGCACCAATTTGGTCACCCCCTCCCACCCCCTCCAACTGCTGCTCCCATTCTGTCCACTTCCCTGGTTGTCACTCAACAAGTGGCAATGCCATCCTTCTATTCAGCAGAAGCTGAAGCCTTCTACAGAGATAAATTCGAAGTAGAAGCCAGGCAGAAGGTGGCCCAATCTTTAAATTAAATAAGTCTGTGAACAAAGAGGGTGTTCATGGACTGGACAATTACATTTCTCCTTCTGCTTCTTTTTCCTCTTGTAATATAGCTATCAATCTTGTTGCAATCGAGCACAACACCAGAATTGAAACAAAACATGCTTAATTCCCTTGTTTGCCAAGTAAGAAATTCTCCTAATTATAAATCCCTCACATCTCCTGATTCTATTTCTATTTGCGCAAGCACATTATCATTTGGTGGTGAAATGTCACTTGAGACATGTGTACTCGATTATGAAGATGGAAGTTGGCGATCTCGATTGTTTAAGTTCCTTCTAGATTCAGGCACCTCTCACACATTTGTTGACAAGGACTATGTCTCTCTCATGGTATCCCTACTTATATAATCGCTAATCCTATTTCAGTGAAAAATGCCGATGGCTCTAATGGAGCAATAGGCCAAGTAACCCACACTGTCACTTTAATTATTGGGATTGCCAGCCACTATAAAGTCCTGGAAGCCTACATTTCTAAACTAGGAACTCACCACCTCATAGTCGGCAATGACTGGCTGGCTCGGCACAATCCCACTATAGATTGGATAGCTAAAACTATTTCTTTTCATCGATGCACACCCTACTATCATATTATGGGTAATGGACCTTTCAACAAACCTATCAAACCTATTTATAACCATAGTATAGAAGAAGGACTCAAGGAAAAAGTGCCAGAAACCTACCATGACTTCCTTGATGTATTTTCTGAGAATAAATCTGAAAGAATGCCAGAATGAAAACCCTGGGATCATGCGATAGATCTGAAATTGGACTTTGCTCCCAACAAGGGTAGAGTAATTCCGGGATGCAGAAATGGACGAAGTATGCATGTTCATTGGAAAAGAACTCAAAAAGGGCTATATCTGCCCATCAAAGTCTCCTCAAATGGCACCAGTTTTCTTTATACCCAAAAAAGATGGAAAAAAGAGACTCGTCATGGACTATAGATATTTAAATAAAGGCACTATTAAAAATGCCTATCATCTACCCCTTATTTCCACATTGATCAACCACCTTAAGGGCACAGACTCAGACATGTTTACAGCCCTTGATCTCCAATGGGGCTACAACAACATGCGAATTAAGGAAGGTAATGAGTGGAAGGGAGCTTTTGTTACTCCCATAGGCACATATGAACCAACCATTATGTATTTTAGGATGACTAACTCACCCCCCACTTTCCAGCAAATGATGAATGATGTCTTTAATGACATGTATGCAGTATTAGTAATCTACATTGACAACTGTATGATATTTACCAAAGGCAAGATGAAGGAAGAGCACAAAGAAATAGTAAAGGAGGTGCTTTTCCATCTTCACCAAAACGATCCCTATGTAAAACCAGAAAAACGTAGCTTTTCAAAAGACAAAGTGGACTTGTTGGATATGGTAGTATCTAAAGAGGGAGTAGAAATGCAGGAAAAGAAGATGTCTGGGGTATTAAATTGGCTGGTTCCCACACACCTCAAACAACTGCAAGGCTTCCTTGGACTCTGTAATTATTATCAATGATTTATAGAAGGCTTCGCAGATATTGTATGCCCATTGAATGATCTAACCAAAAAGGACGTTCTTTTTAAATGGGAACCAAAGCATCAAGTTGCATTTGATGCTTTGAAAGAAAAATTTAAAGCATCACCCCTGTTGGCTTACCTGGATCAAGACAAAGAAATGCATCTAGAAATGGATGCCTCAGATACCACCATAGGGGCAGTGCTTTCAGTCAAGTGCAATGACAGTCTCTGGAGACCCTGTGCTTTCATTTCCCACTCCTTCAACAGTGCTGAGCACAACTACCCTATCTATGACAAAGAACTCTTGGCAGTCATTAGAGCATTAGAAGAATGGCAACACTATCTAATCGGTAGGAAAGGATTTGAGATCTGAATGGATCACAAAAATCTCGAATATTGAAAGAAACACCAAACCTTATCCAGTCGTCAAGCTTGCTGGCACACACTTCTACAAGAGTTCAATTATGTTTTCATTTACAAGCCTGGTATATCAAATGGTTGTGCAGATGCCTTATCTCACCAACCAGACCATGGTGATACCATCCAGGATCACAACCAGAACATTACTGTTTTACCTGCTTTATTTATTAACAATGTCAAACTCTCTTCCTCTTTTTATGAAAAAATTATAAAAGAATCAGAAAAAATACAAGAAGAATCCTTTAATGAATATACTTATGATTACAATAACAATATTTTCAAAAACAACAAAAACAAAGTTTTCGTTCCTGAACCATTACATACAGAACTTCTCACTATTTGTCATGACTCTCCTATTGGAGGACACTCTGGACAAGCTTGCACTTCTCACCTCCTTACTCATCATTTCTCATGGCCTGGTGTCACAAAAGACATTAAAAACTATGTAGATAGCTGCCAAGTGTACACCCAAACAAAGGGAAAGTCAAAGGCACCAGCAGGCAAACTCCTTCCTTTACCCACTTCTAAACAACCATGGGAAGATTTATTGGTTGATTTCATTATGGATTTATCTGCTTCCCATGGTTACACTGCCATTTGCATTGTTGTTGATCGATTTTCCAAAGAAGTTGTTTTTATTCCCACCTACAATACAGTTTCTTCAAAGGACTTAGCTATTATATTCAGAGACAATATTTGGTGCATCCATGGACTTCCTTCTACGATTGTTTCCGATCAAGGTCCTCAGTTTGTTTTAGACTTTACTTCCAAATTATGTAATCTTCTCTCCATCTCTCAGAAAATCTCCACTGCCTACCACCTGCAAACTGATGGACAAACAGAGCATATCAATAGAGAGTTAGAACAATATCTCTGCTCTTATGTAGCAAAGCAACAGACCAAATGGGCAGACTGGCTCAAAGTTGCTCAATTCCATCACAATAATTCTCTTACCACCGCCACTGGTACCATTCCCTTCAACATCACTTGTAACTACACCCCTCACATGGGCTTTGAAGGAAAAGCCAAAGGCATGGGAAAAGAGTTCAGCATGGAGATGGGAAAATCCCACAATGAAGTAGAAGATGCATTGGAGGAAGCATGAGAAAGACTAAAGAAACAGTTGGACAAAAAGAGATCTGACACTCCAGATTATGAGAAAGGACAGCAAGTTTGGCTTTTAGCCAAATATTTGAAGCTCCCATACACAGCAAAGAAACTCACCCAAAAATGGATTGGCCCTTATGAAATCCTAGAGGTTCTTCCAAACACCATCAAACTTAAACTGCTAAACTCTATTTGCATTCATCCTACCATTAATATCTCATGCATCAAACCTTATTGGGCAACCATACCAGGCCAGCCAGTCTCACACCCTGACACAATAGCAGTTGACAAAGAAGGAGTAGAGCGGTTTGAAATAGAATACATTGCAGCATCATGTCTCAAAGGCTGCCAGCTTCAATATCTTGTACATTGGAAAGGTTATGATGAATCCAACTGAACATGGGAATCCAGCAACATAATTAACACCACCCCTTGGGCAGTTGCCAATTTTCATAAAAAGAATCCCTTGGCACCTTGGAAACTTCGCAGCCTTACCATTGGAGATGTCTCTTCACTCTTCACTCATTACGAAAACTTCACCAAAACTAATTATCATGGAACTCACCTGGAATTTGAGTCTTAAAGAGGGAGTAGTGTTATGATATACAATATTTTCAAACTTTTTTAACTTAGCGCTACAAAGCACGTACTTTACATCTTTCAGACTTTGAAGTCATGTGATGTGCATGTGACTGTGGGAAACTACATGTGACCTATGGTCTAGACAAACACATTGCACACATACCTTATTAATTTCCATTTCTTTCTTCCCATCATTACTCTTCTTCTCTCACGAACTCTTCTTTCATCTATCTATACATAGCAATCATTCCCATGGACCCTATGGTCCATGCACACTCCTGTAACTTATATAAACTAGCTGTAGTCAACTGGACTCCCCAGTCTAATCCATTTGTACCTTGTGACCTATGTCCTTGTGAGTGTATGAAGGAAGACCACCTTGTCTTTACTCTTTAATCTCCTCCTTTCTTACTTCTTGTGGTTTGGTGTAGCCCACATCAAGTCCTGCCAGTGTTAGCTCGAGACTACTTGCAACAGGTACTGCTCAAGAGTCTGGTTCATGTGTTCTGTCTGACTGTCTCCTTTGGGGGTGGTAACCAGAGGTGAAGTGGAGATGAATGTCGAGGGCTTTCCCAAGTGAGCAGAAGAAGTGAGACATGAACTCTGTTCCTTGATTGGAGGTGATGTGGGAGGAAACTCCATGCTTGGAAAAGACATGGAGTAAGAAGAGCTTTGCAGGCTCTGGAGATGTGATTGTGTTGTGCATTAGAATGAATATACACTGCTTGGACAGATGGTCCACAATGACAAGGATGGTGGTATATCCAGAGGATGCAGGGAGCTGTTTGATGAAGTCCATGGAGATGGAGTTCCATGGCTTCTCCAGGATGGGGAGTTGCTTCAGTGATCCATAAGGCCGGTGTCTTGGAACCTTCATGCAGGCACAGGATATGCAGGAGGAAACATATTCCTTGACAAATGTCCTGATTCCTGGCCAAGTATATTCATGGTGGATGAGTTCCAAAGTCCAGTTCTGGCTGAAATGTCTGGAGAGTGGGTGGTCATGTTTGTACCAGAGTACTTGGAGTTGGAGGTCATTAGCATTGGGAATGTAGATACATTTGTCGAGGTTCTTGTGGTCAGTGATGATATCAATTGGAGTACTTGAGCCTTCAAGGTAATGCCACCAAGTCCAGAAGGACTTATGGATAGCAAGGAGTTCCTTATCATGGGTGTTGTAGTTGAGCTCTGGGGTAGAAAGTGTCCACAAGTAGAAAGAGATAGGTCAGATTTCTTCATCCAGGCAGCAAATGGAAAGAATACCAGCAATAGCATAGTCAGAGGCATCAGTTTCCACAATCAGTGGACCATCCAGAGCCCAATGGGTGAGGATAGGAGTGGTGGTGAAAGCTTCCTTCAAGCTGTGGAAGGTGGAGTGACAGTTGTTGGAGAAGTTCCATGGAGTATCTTTGTGGGTAAGGCAGGTTAAAGAAATGATGATATTTGAGTAATTTGTAATAAAGTGACAGTAGGAGTTGACAAATGCAGGAAAAGATTGAATGTCCTTGACCTTACGGGGTTCCAGCCACTCCTTCATGGTCTGGACTTTGTCTGGAGACATTGAAAGACTGGAGGGAGAGATGTTATAGCCTAAGTACTCAGTAGTGTTGGTGGACCACTCACATTTTTCAGATTTGGCATAAAGTCTGTGTTTGTGGAGTCTTTGGAGGACCTCTTGGACATGCTCCTTGTGTGAGGCCTTGTCCTCAGAGTAGATGAGGATGTCATCCAAATAGACTATGATGCAAACATCAAGCAGATCAGCAAAGATGGTATTTATGAACCACTGGAACAATGTGGGGATATTGGTAAGACCAAATGGCATGACTAGTCACTCATAGGAGCCATAGCACATCCAGAAGGATCTGGAGTCTACAAGCATGGGAAATAGAGGGATTAGGTAGGATACTAAGGAAATGGAGGGCATAAGCAACTTAGGATCAGAAAGAGCAGATGTGTTGAGATGGATCTCCTTGGATGCATGGGTGGATTCAATACAACCTCCAGTCTGTGCAGAGTCATGGAGGTTGCAAACTATTTTTTTGCCTCCAAGGTGGAGACCTCCAGTTTAGCTTCCAGAGTTGTGGTCACTGTGCAGCCCTTGGCTGCCTGAGATATAGACTTGGGGCAGTCCTTAGCCATGTGGCCAGTGAGACCACAGAACATGCACAGTTTGTTGTTAAACTGGCATTTGTGCTCCTCATTGGTTAGCTTGCCATCTTTCCCTAATTTAGATGACAAGTCCAGTTTCAGGGCTGTGGAGGTGGATGCTCCTTTGCATTTTGACTCCTTAGAGTTCTTGGAGCCACCATTGGGGGGGGCAAGGAACAGAAGGTGTGGGAGTGGATGGTTTGTTGGATTTGGGTGCAGAGAATTGATTGGAAGTCTTTGTCTGATGGCTGATCTTAGACTTGTGCTCACAGTAGCATGCATTGATCACCTGAGCAAGAACTCAGAGTTCAGAGAGGGTTGGGGGTTTTCTAACACAGGAGATTTTGTCTTTGATGTGATCTGGCAGACCATTGTAGAAGTGGTGCCAGAGGGCACCTTCTCCATAACTGTGGACCTGCAAAGCAATCCTATTGAACTTGACGACATACTTGTTGATATGCTGAGTGTCCTTCACGGACAAGTGGTTGAGCTGGTGCTCTGCATCTCCAATGGAATCTTGCAGACTGAAATTGGTTTGGAGCTTGAGGACAAACTCCTTGTAGTTGTCCATCCAGTAAGGATGGAGTGCAGGATCTTCCATCTGGAGGAGGTCTGGTTTGAACCACTCCAGAGCCATACCCTTAAGGTACAACTGCATGAAGGTGACCTTAGCACAGTCAGTAATGAAAGCCTTGGGACAGTCTTGGAAATTCAATTCACATTGCACTAAGAAAACCCAGAGTTTGCAGGGTTCAGTCCCATCAAACTGGTCTGGTTCTCAGACTCTAGTGTGGGAGGTAGAGTCAGAGGCAGGATTACAAGTGGAGCAAGCAAGGCCTTGGATGGCACTTGCCAATTGTGCAAGGGTATCTCACAGGATGTGCTTGTTGTTAGAGTCATTTGGTGGGTCGTTGTCATTGCCGGGAGAGTAGGAATCATTGTTGAATGGATCATCTCCAGGATCTGGGTCACCCAGAGCATCACCATCCTCAGGAATGTGGAAGCCCTGTGCTCTTTGGCTGAGAGGATGATTTCATCTTCTTATCATCAAGGTCAAGCTCAACAATATGTGCTCTGGGAGTTGGAGACTCCAGAGTGGGACACACCCGGGAGGTGGATGGTGTATGACATGCAGAGAATCCACAGAATTGGTCAATGAGTTCAGGGTCTCAGCAACTGCTTTTGAAGATGCTAAGAGGGTTATAATGGGGTGATGGAGGAGGGTTTGTGCCTAAGGCACAGGCTTGGGATCTGGTCATATGTATAGCCATAGTTAGACTCTGTGACAAGTATGAGTTCAAATATACTATTAAGAATGGGTAAACTCTGAGGGGTGATCAAACTCTGGAACTCTGGAGTTGTCTAGACAGATGGGACTTGGCTTCACTGTATGTGGTGTGCCCTTGTCAGGAGTCCTGTTGTGTCCCAGATTTACTAAGAGTCAGAGGTAGACTTAAGATGTACTAGATGTCAAGTCGAGCAGAGGACAGAGGAGTTATCTAAGTTGATATTTGAACTGAGGGGAAGTACAGGAGTTATAGAGGTTTACATACTATGGAGTCATAGGGGATTACTAACAGAGTGGAGCTGGTTTGTAAGTAAAGAAGTCAGAGGTAAAGTAAAGCTGGACCTGTGCTCCTAAGTGAAACATAGGTTCAGAGGGGAACAGAAAGCAGAGCTAGTATAAACAGTGAAGGACATAAGGTAACATAGGTATGAACAAGGTCCAAAGGTCAGGGGTCATGTCTCTAGTGAGAATGCACCAGAGTTTATATATACAAGAAGCAGAGTTAGTCCAGAGGACCAGGGTTGGACTTACAAAATTTCCAGGATATGACACTCTGGGGATTCCTGGAAGGACATGGTGGCCCATTGTTGCTGCAAGGTGGGTTATTGTTATGAGGGTGGTTAGTGGTGCGACATTCCTTTTGATGACAGATGAAGCAGAGGTTTTCTTTCATGTGGTGAGCATGTTCAACCAGGATGAGGTGAACAGCATCCACATCCATGGTGTTTGGGTCATGATGAGGGGTAGAGCAATTGGAGGTAGTCCAGATGGATGCAGGGGTAAAGGCTCTTCCTTGTCTGATCCTGTCTCACCTTCTCACCTGTCCAGCAAACTGGGAGGCTTTTTGAATCCATACATACATCAATGGTGTCAGGGACAGTGGACATTATGAGGATGGAGTCAGCAAGTTCTTTGTTGAGGCTGTTGATGTACCATTCTATCAATGCCTTTTCATCCATAATCTCAGCCTTTCTGGTGAGAAGTTGGAACTGGAGGTTGTAGTTGTCCAGTCTGTTGGGGTCCCTGAGATTCTATCTCAGTCTTTCCAAGTTGATTTGTGCCTTGGCACCAACATTGAATGGGGTAAAGGCTTTAGTAAAGCCTGTGGTCACAGCAGTAAAGGACTTAGCACTTTCAGATATGCTCTCATCTCCTATTTTCCAGTACCAACCCTTGGAAAAGTCCTTGCCTCACCTCTTGCTCATCTTTGCTAGGAGCATGAGTGTCTTGGCTCAATCATTGTAAAAACAGTTGTTCATCTGGAAGTAGGCCTTCATGGCCAACAGCCATCAGGGTGCATCATCTGGGTGGCTGAAGAAATCATCCAGCAGATCTGCCTTAATTTCTGACTTATGTTTGTTAATGTCCATGGGAATGGGGGATTCTAGTGGAGATTCCACTTGTTCTTCAGTTGTTACACTTCATGGTGATATAGGCACAACTGGAGGAATAGTCTGTTTTGAATGATGGGGGTTCACTCTTGAAGAGAACAAAGATGGAATGGGAGTGGTTGGAGAGGATGGTGGGTAGGGGGTGGCAGAGTTTTGAGTGAAGAAGTTAGGGTTGTGGTAGTGGTAGTCAGCTGGTTCAGTAGTTAGAGGAGATACTGCAATTTCAATGTTCTCCTCCTTCTCTGGAGAGGGGGCTTGGATTCCTCTTTGCCATGAAATGGTGGTAGAAGGGACCTCATGCTGTATAGCAGAGGTAAACTGGATGATCTAGTTCTTTTGTTATGCTAATGCATAGAACTTAGTTGAAGCACACACTCAAGTGTAGTGTGAAGACACTTAGAAGTCCTGGGGTCTCACTATGACTAATCAAAGGACTAATCACATGTGGAATGACCAAGCTCTAGCAAGTATATTGTGTAGAACTAGATACAGAATTATTGTACAAAGGCAAAGTATTTATACTATGGAGATTCATGCACAGACCAGGCTAGCATAGACCATCTGGGTAAAGGGGAAGACAAGGCAGTATGAGAGAACTGCCTAGAAGAGGTTATTCATCCATATCAAGTAAGTCATCTGTAAAAGTAGCATAGTCCATGGTAATTGTCATAAGGGCGTAAGCATCTCATGTCAGAGAAGGAGAATGCACAAGAGCATAGTTAGAATGATACAAAGGATAAACAAATTCTGTAACAACACCCTTCATCAAGTAAACTGATGAAGGGTGACAGTCTCTAGCAGAGAGGGATAACATGCAAAATGTGGGACACACTGTTATGACCAGATCCTATGACAACATCACAGGACCAGCCTTCCAAGTCCCACATCATTTGCCTTGCAATCCATCTCATTAAAAGAATTGTTATCATTTTGAAGGGCAGAGAGTGACTGCTGAGATTGTTTCCTGAGCCCTAGAAAGAATGGAAAAAGGTGTTGGACAATGAAGATGTAACTTACCTGCCATGTTCAGTGTGTACTGTTCCTCATAAAGTTGGTGCTTTTGGAAAAGAGCCATTTGGCCCAGAGTCTGAAGCTTGGCTCATCCACTGCTATGGCTGGATTATACAACAACATCACAGGACCAAGAAACACCTCCAGACCATTGAGATGAGCATGCAGCCATGATGGTTGTGTATAAGAGACATGCAAATGCAAATCATTGTACTTGCCCATTATATCATCTGCCATGTGTTTGGAATGTGATGGGAATCTTTGAGGCCAAAGGGGTAGTGTTGGAATGGTCCAGTTTGGTCCAGTTCAAGGGGTAAGATCATGAATGTTGAACCAGATCCTTGGTCCAGTTCAACAACATTCCTAAACATTGAACAGGACCATATTGAACCAAACATAGCATTCAGTTCAGCATTCAAATGTGGTCAAACCTTGAATACAACAAGAAAAATGTATTTGCTTGACAAGGTTACAATGGATGTAGTAAATCACTTGTTGGAAACCATATCTACATCAGAATGATGTGCAAATTCATCAAAGATTGCCACCCATGATGCATGTGCTCCAGCTTCCACAACAGCACTGATATGTCCATTTCAATATCCACTCTTCAATAGTTGTAATGCTTTGAAGACATCTGGCTTGAGACAGTTATAACATGAAGTGCCTGTAAGACCACCAAAAGAGAAAGCACACTCAAAGGTGTTGTAGAGCCTTGGATTGCAAGGTAGTCTCATGCCATCTGGGCAAGGGTAGGATACTGGTGAGTGTGGTGCTAATCAAAAACATATTTGAGTTTAGTATGGTACAACATGTCAATGTGACGATACTTACCTCCCACCAGCATACAACATTGCCAACATTTTCTTCAAGTGGGCCTGAGATGTAGGATGCCAATTCTGCATGGGAATCCATGGCGCCACATGCCTGTTGCTCTGCCCGGATTGTTTGTCACATCCAGGCTTGTCCATATTGCACAGTGCTGGAGTTGCTCCACCCAACTGAATTTAGGTTAGACATGGTTATGAATGGATACTGGTGGTGATGAACCTGGTTTAGCTTGCAGAACTGAGTTCTTTGACCACTTTTCAAGGCTTCTGCATGCATAGTACCTATCAAACTTTGTACTGCCGGTTAGTCACCAGTTGCAGCCAAGTAAGAAAAATGTAGGAATGTGCTTACCTTCACCTCAAACTTCTTCATGCCATCCTTGTACTCAGCATGAGCCCACTTCTTCTTGACATATACCAGCTTGATTGAGGGATCAAGGGCTAATCAAAAAATATTAGTATCAACACAGGGAAAATCAGCTATGTAACTTACCCATTTGTCATATCCCGGAAATCCAGTAAGTCCAACCCCGGTCCTCTGGACCAACTCCGCTTCTTGTACATACGAACTCCGGCACGTTCTTGCTATAGACGCAACCCCTGACCTTCGGACCCCGTCCATATAACTTATGATACTTTACATTCCATTTCTTGATCTCCGTATATACTAGTCCCGCTGTATGTTCTCCTCCATACCTGTGCTCTGCTTAGGAACACAGCTCCGGCTTTACCTTACCTCCGACTCTGTACTTACAAACCAACTCCACCTCCGTTACTAATCCTATGTACCTCCGACGTATATAAGCTCTCCGTACTACTCCTGTATTTCCTCAGTTCAAATATCAACTTAGTCTAACTCCTTTCCTCTGCTTGAGTCTCGAAGACTCTCTCTGAAACCTCCGCTCGACTTGACATCTAGTACATCTTAAGTCTACCTCCGACCCATCAGTAAATTCCGGGACAACAGGACTCCTAGCAAGGGCGCACCACATATGGTGAAGCCAAGTCCCGTCCGCTAGACAACTCTGGAGTTCCGGAGTTCATCCTTCCCTTGGAGTTTTCCAGTACTTAACAACTACCTTCTGATTCAAGCCTTGGCAGTCCCATGTGAATATGTCTTCTCATCCAGCAGTGAAATCAAAACAAAGAAATGCAATTGCATCTTGCCTCTATTGATGGAAGCATTACAAATGCTCAAATTCTGGCTCAAGAAAGATTGCCCCAATTTCACAAAAGGTTGGATTATCCCACAGAAGGATATGATATATGATGAGAACAACAATGACCTCTTGGCATGACCATTGTCAATGACAAATGTGAGCAGCTTAGATGATATTCTTGATGCCATTTTCAAAGTGGAGGGTGATGAGATTTCTGGCACTATGGACATTTTCTGATTGACACATTACATGCATACCACCACTGCTGCTTGTATTCACTACCAACTCACTACCATGATATATATCACTGAGTTTCTGTTTGTTCCTTGCTTTCACTATGGCAGCTACGCTATAGACAATGGTGCCACATTACATAATTCCTACTGACCACTCAGGAGTGTGACAAGCTGACCCAACTCCCTCAACCAGTTCTGCATAAATTTCACCAACAAGCAAGTACCATTCTGCACCCTCAAGTTCCAACTGAGAAACCCCATGTTTCCACTGCCAGTGTGATGACCAGGTATTGCCAGGAGTGCTTCCCATCCTGTGCACATACCATCTACATCTGCTTCACCTCCATCTCCACTATGTCCCCACTCTCCTGGATCTGGATTCCAGACATATGTATCCACCTACATTATTGTGCAGGAAGATTCTAAGCTCTAATATGGCATCTGAATACTCTACAACCACCATGGCTTCTTGGTTCACACTAAAGAGGCCTTTGCATTAGTCCTCAAAACAGACAAAGGTTGGTATTATTCATTTAGCAGAACTAGATTTCAACACAGCAAACAAGATTTTTTTCTACCTTGACATCATCTACAAGCACCAAGGCAAATATAAAGAATCCCTTTTCTATTTCAACTGCATTCTCCACAATCCTCCCAGTCCCCTCACCCATTTGGATATCTGGTTCCAGATCAGAAATGTTTATGAACAACAAAAGATATAAGTCCACAGTTGCTTCTACTTAGATTATGCAATGGATATCAATCTCCATCCAGCATGTCCACACTAAAGATACATATGAACATGTCATTGCTGACAATCCTGGACATGCCAAAGTCCTTCAGTAACTTGGCCAGCTGTATCATCAGGATGGTTTATCCTTTCAGAATCAGGAGCTTGCTATACAACATCTCACCAAGAGTCTCAAAGCTGGTAAGTTGTTATTTCCACATCATAGCTTTCACTCCTTATTCTTTATAGACCCATCTGATGCCCAAAGCTGGTATCTTGGTCATGCTTACATCACTGGGCAAAAGTATAACAAGGCATACAAAGCATATCAAAAGGCTATCTATGGCAACAGACACAACCTGATATTCTGGTGCTCCATTGGTATACTGTACTTCCAGATCACTCAGTTCCATGATGCTCTGGATGCATATTCACACACCATCAGAGTCAACCCTTACATCTCTGAGGTCTGGTTCAATCTTGGCAGTCTCTATGAGAGCTGTAACAATCAGATCTCAGATGCCATCAATACCTACATGTGGGCTAGCAAGCTGAATCCTGGCAACCACATGATATCACAGTGCCTGCAGCTGTTGAAGAATGCACAACCCACAGGAGGACAACTACCTGCTGTGCCTGGGCCATAGAATATACATCCAACTGCTTACACAAGTGCTGTTGTACCCCCTCCTGGTTTTATTGGCCCCCCTCTCCTCCTTCAGTCAACATTGATATCAAGTGCTTTGTATCCCTTGTTCAGATTAGATTCCTGTGGGCCACCAAATGGAAATAATGTTCATTTACCACCACCCCCTGCTCCAGTTGGAGGTCAATCCTCACCTAGACCATTTAGAGGAGGCCCTCCACTGTTCTTGACAAGTTGTACCATATTTCCTCCTATATGCCTTTGGCTCTGGTGAATGTGGACCACCCACCTCATCATTGCAACTTTTCTGGTCTTGCAACTTCACCTATGGCCTGCCTAGCCTCATTCTTCAGCCAATGTGACCAGCAACCACTGGTTCTAGCTTTCACCACATATGACTGAATGATCTGGCTGCTTCTCATCTCTGATTAGTATTACTGTTAATAGTCCCACCATGGTGCAGATATGGTCAAAGCAATTGCAGTGATATTATATAGTTCCAGGTTTCCAGAATCCAGGCTAGTCAGCTAAAAGTCAAAAGTCATGGCTATTCAAAAATAGACAAGCTGTGACCAATGCTCAAATGGGCTAACAAAGCTGTCCAGTTAGCCACATTGTTAGCTTTGACTTTAGCCAGCCCCTAGCTGGAGTTGCAGTAACACTATGAGAGAGGGCATCCACCAGACCCATCTGAGTCACAGGGAGGTGGTGGAAGGTCAGGTCAAAGTCCTGTAGGAACATCAACCATCTAGCTTGTCATTGTGACAACTTCCTAGGTTGTTTGAAATACATCAGGTTCTTGTAATCCATAAGGATCATGACTGGGTGGGAGGTACCAAGAAGGTAGTGATGCCACTTCTCCAAGGCATGGATGATGGCAAGTAGTTCTCAGTCATAGATGTTGTATTTCCTCTCTGCTAGGGAGAGGGTTTGGGAGAAGTACAGTATATGCAAGGGTAGAGGTCACCATTGGTGTCTTTCTGTATGAGGACAGCTCCTGTAGCAGTAAGGGAGGCATCAGTCATGATGAAAAAGGAGAGCACATTAGGAAGGCATAGGACCAGTCATTTGGTGAAGGCTTCCTTGATAGTAAGAAAGGCTTTGTATTGGGGGGCTTCCCATGTCCATTGAGTGTTCTTTGTTATTAGTTCAATGAGGGGACAGGTGAGGGCTGAACAGTCTGGGATGAACTTCCTGTAGAAGTTGCAGAACCATATGAATAATTGGACTGCCTTAATGGAGAACAGGGGTTTCCAGTCATCAATGGCACTCAGCTTGACTGGGTCCATTTTTACTTGCCCTTCTCACACAATCATCTCCAAGTATTCAACCTCATTGACATTGAAGGAACATGTTACACATGGCTTGGGTAGAGATGAGCATAGGCTTTGTGGTTGAAGATTGACAGTGAGGTGATTAGCAGATGATGTGATGAGTAGTCAATAGTAAGACTCAAGTGATCAGTAGCATGATCAGTAATGGTCAGCCTAGCTGCTGGGCAGGGAGGTTCAAAGTGGATCCTTCTAGAGAGACTTAGATTCTAGGAAGTCTCAGCGCACACTAGGGAATAGCACGGGTATACCCCCGGGTGTCTGGAGGCATACCCGTACTCGTACCCCAGGGGGGTATACCCGCGGGTACGAACATGGAGTCGAACGTGAGAGAGCGTGCAAGAGCGACGGCAGAACGCGCGCAATTCGCGCATTCTGCTGTTGCTCCTGCACGCTGAGGGCGACGAGGGTGATGGTGTCGCATGGCAGCGACGGTGCGAGGATGCGAGGACGAGGGCGAGGTGAGGACAAGGACAAGACGAGGGATGGCACAATGCACACGATTGCGCGCGCTGTGCCATCCCTCCTCGTCGTTGTCGGTTGAGGGTGGGGTGAGGTGAGGGTGAGGACGAGGACGACGCGTCGTCGTTGTCGGTTGAAGGTGGAGTGGGGGTGAGGTGAGGACGAGGACGAGATGAGGGACAGAGATGAGAGACGGCACAATGCATGCAATCGCATGCGTTGCGTCGTTCCTCGTCATCGGCATTGGTCGAGGGTGAGGGTGAGGTGAGGGTGAGGACGAGGACGACACGTCGTTCGTCGTCGTCGTCGGTCGAGGGTGGAGTGAGGGTGAGGTGAGGACGAGGACGAGGACGAGACGAGAGACGGAGATGAGAGACGGCACAACGCACGCGATTGCGTGCATTGCGTCGTTCCTCGTCGTCATCGCTCGAGGGTGGGGTGAAGGTGAGGTGAGGACGAGGACGAGATGAAGGACGGCACAACGCACACGATTGCGTGTGTTGCATCGTTCGTCGTTGTCGTTGTTGTCGGTCGAGGGTGAGGATGAGGACGAGGATGAAACGAGGGACGGCACAATGCGCGCAATTGCGTGCGCTGTGCCATCCCTCGTCGTCGTCGTTAGTTGATGGTGGGTGCCAGTGAGGTGAAGGCGAGGTGAAGGCGAGGACGAGGATGGCGAGGGCGAGGGTGAGTGAGAGCGTTGGGTGAGTCGGTCGAAAAAAACAATAAGCGAGCCGCAACTTACCATATCGGGTAGGTACCCGCGTGAGGG
>JBBPQV010000249.1:0-28614 GCA_038092675.1 Boletus rufocinnamomeus
GTCGCCGCCTGCCCTTGGGCCCTGGGGAAATTCCGGGGTATAATTATGTTGAGAAAGAAAGGGAACGCGACTAAGCATTACACAAGGGTACCCGAGCCTTCGGGTTTTTCACGAAAATCCGTGCCGCTCAGTCATCGGACGGTCCCTACACACTGGTACAAGGTCCATATTGTACGGAGTCTCACGCAAACCTTTTCCTCTATCTCACACCTGCTACCAAAAGGTTCAATGACCTGGACTTCTACATTGCCGTGATTTATTTATTTCAGCAAACAAGCCAAGCGGGCCCCTTCCGGATGCGACTTATACCACAGCGCCAGGCTATGAAAAATGCAACGGACTCGCCCTACTCCGGGGATTTATTCATTCAAGCCCCCGACACCGACCGAATACCCCTGCCTGCAGCGAACAAGGTTCCAGCGTTTAGACTTAATTCAATGCAAGATTGTTGATCCTAAACTCCGCGAGGCCAGACTTCGCGGAGTAGAGCATAGAGACATGTCAGTAAGTATACGCTTTTATTTTGAACCTCGTTCACAAGCAGTCGGATCGCAGCGGGTTGTATGCAGGGCTTCATATCATCTGCGTGCCCGTTTGTAACCCCAGATACAGTCGACTCCCTCCCAACACGCACTCTCAGGATGGCCGCAGGGTATTGGTTGTAAGGGAGTGCGGGGTGCTGGGCTTGGAGGTGTTTCGAGTTTGTTCACAATATATATTCCTAGTACATTCTTCCTATGCCTTCCTCACATTTGTTGAAAGTTCTTTTCCAAAACTTTGCTCAGCCAATGCAAATTATTTAAAAAAAATGTCGGTGATGGTTGAATCAGATTGGTCGCACACGGCCTTCTCCACCTTGGACAACCACTCGTAGAAATAAAAATACCCTTTTTAGTTAATGGGGTTAGGGTTAGTTGGAGTATGGGTTACGAGTTATCAATGCAAAATAGATTGGGAAGTTGAAAAACAGATACACTACCAGGCAGCTTAGTGATAGGAATACAACCGGGCTACTCCATAGTCATGAGCGTCTTTACGCCCAGTGGCCAGGTATCACAGGGTGCGAAGAAGACAGACCACCGTCCACGGCGATGTTTTGTCCATTGACATAACTCGACTCGTCTTCAAAGCATGGCAGATCAGTCCCGAGCGCGTCACCCACCAGCAGACGTATCCAAGCCTCACCTGATGCCAAGAATAGCGCCATCTGGGCAATTTCTACGCCGCGTGGTCAGCTCGTGGAAGCAAGGTTTTCGAGATGCTAACACGAAATACGTACCCTGTGGGACACCGAATCGGCCCATTGGATTCAATTGTCCGATCTTCCCTGCGTTACCTCGTTCACGGGCGACATCGAACATGTCCTTTGTCATGTTTGTCTCGATCAAGCCAGGGCAGATCGAGTTCACGCGAACGTCAGTCTTCTGCAATTGGTATACGCTCGTCTTCGCGATCGAGTTGACGCTATAGCGGGGATGAGATCGTTGTACGAGGGGAAGAATGGTGCGATCTCACGCGGCTTTGCTTGCACTATCTGGGTCGTTGTTTATATTATGTGTGTTATATAGATGAAAGGGGCTTACAATCAACGGTTCCCGCGCCCGAGCGCAATCCAGCAACTGGTAATGGGGTTCAAACACAGAGAAGATTAAAAACGGAGGTAGGACGGACCTGAAGCGGTCAATATAATGCTGCCGCTGCTCAACGTCTTGCCACCCGAAGGGTTCGTGCGCGTCATAGCTTGCGAGGCATGTTTGACCGCTAAGAAGCACCTGCAGAGCAAGAGTCGGTTAAAGCAGTGGAACGCATTCAGAGGATATGACCTACGAAAGAGTGTTGATTCGCATGGTCTCCATGAACCGCTCCGGAGTGGTGTCTTGCAGTCCCACGGTCGTCGAAACTCCAGCCTAACGTGGCGTCAAGGGTGGGAACGTCTCGGGGGTAAAGGGACAGACGTTCGCAAAGAAGACATCCAGCTGGCCGTCTTCATCAATTGCTTGCTTGCACACTGCAGCTATCGCGGCATCATCCGCAGCATCAGCTTGAATGGTTGTAACCTGTACACTTCGGATGAGCTGGTGGAGTTGTGATCCTACATCACATCCTGACCTTTACGTCTGGATACGAGCGTTCGATCGTTGATTTAAGGTCGGGTAGATTTTCTGGGGAGAAATCCACTAAATAAAGACGCCGTGCACCTACACAAACCATGTACGTGATGAGCACTGCCCGGAAGACGCAAGAGAATCGTCAGCCGGACCTTCATGTGCGAACAAGAGGGCAGAGGCACGCCTGAGCAATGCATATGCACAAACGAAATGCGGGCGTAAGTAGAGAAGCAAGCCCTCGGCAACGTTGGACATTACCCAATGCCATGCAATGAGCTCACACCCGTAATGACGCAGACCTTGCCGTTGAGTCGCTGTCCGCGAGAAGTGTTCTTCAGGTGCGACTGGATCTGCTCGATGCGCGTGAGCGTTCTCTGGTAGTGCTCCGCTGCGGTGGGCTTGGATCCTTTCATAACATGCGGGCTACCTTTCGCCATCCTATCGAGTTGGGTGCAAGAGAACGATGGCGGCTAGTCTGGTTGGTGGCGTATGGTGGTCGTATTACCGCCGCGTGTACCTGGATAACCGGAGAAACGCGCATCACGCCACGAGAAAAGGACCAAGACAACGGAGTCTATTAGTATCTACAACAGAATAATCAAGATACAGTAATCACATGGGTATGGACACTCCGACAGCGATAGAGAACATATACTCTGCGAGTCCATGTTTCCGAGAACACCAGAGGCTTTGAGACAAGAAAGCAAGTAAATTAAACATCGGCAAGCCGAACCGTATCCTGGGCAAGGCAACTAGTATCTGTGGGGTGGTGGGTATGGATAGCCATTATTTTCAGGGTACGTTGGAATGCCATGTGGTGGTGCTCTGCCATAGGCAGTGTCAATGTACGGCACAGGGTAACCCTGCGGAGCGCGGTCTGGGCAGGCATCCATGGGGTAGCCGTAGGAGTCCTGGCGGACCACTGGCTGTTGTATATATACCTGGCTGCTATATGAATGCATTGGCAGAGGAGGCTGAACCTGGCCTGGATATTCAATGACCTGGACGGCAAAATCGGCAGCGCAATGTGATTGATCCGACGGGGCCGGGGAGGAAGATGAAGTAGGCGAATCATAAAAGTCATGCATTACCGAGCTCATATCGCTCATGTCTGTGGATGGGGTGACGGGGTAAGATGAGGCGGAATGTTCGGTGGAAGGACATCCTGAAAAGATGCGAGGCCGTTTCTGTGCATCGTACCCGGCATAAAACTGGTCTTGGATCTCGCGATCGGCAAAAGGAGTCGTCTGCTGCTCATCATATGAGCTTGTCGATGTCGATGACTCTGAAGCAGATGTATTAGAGAAGGGGGGTGTGGACGCAGGGGGATCCTGTTTTCCGGAGGGAATATGGTTGCGCTTCGGATCGAAGGACAAGGCCGGCCTGGTAGGAAGAACGCGCTTGCGCTTTTTCGGAGGCTGGACTACCGGCTTTCTTTCCCTATCATGAGGGAGCGGTTCGCGGGTCAACAATGGTTTCATTTCCTTCGGCTTCTGTTGCAGAACAAGGTTAGAGCGGGAAATGAGCAGTAATGAGACCAGCATACTGGCGCGGCTTCTCTGCGATGGTGGGCGCCATCGATATGAGGGACTGGAAAATCGCGCATGGGACTGGGAGACATGATCGTCAGAGGAGATGAGGCTACAGTTCTGTAACGCTGAAGAGACTTTTTATCTCTTTGCTTGACCTGCAAACGGATTAGTGGGAACGATATATACGAGACGGACCGGTATTTTTTGGCGAGCATTCTGAAGCACGTTTGAGTGATAGAAACGCGCCAGCCTGGTGCCGTAGCTGTGGGGATAGCGGTAAGTCATCAGTCATGATGTAGGCGAGTGCGTTAGGTCAAGGTCGAGGTGATGGTTCATATCCAAGCGTTGCCGATTTGGCACTCCGCCACCTGGACTCGGACGATCTGCTAGTACGACCTTGAGACCGACCACCACAGTCGACCTGGAGCACCACGTTGAACACAATCAGTGATCATCATGTCGTCCAGTATAGAACTAATCAACCCAAAAGCTGAAAGCGTTCGTCGCGCTGCGGCGCTGCAGGTAATTTCATCTCGCTGCATGTCTCTCCTTGTGCGCATCCCTCCCACCAGGTCAACACAACAGGTGCGATGGGCCTCGCAAATGTGGTAAAGGGTAATCTCGGTAAGCGTCGTGCACACCATCTCGCCCCCCCGTTTCGCGATCGAATCTCCCTCAGGTCCAAGAGGAACGCTCAAGATGCTCGTGGACGGTGCCGGTCTGATCAAGATGACCAAGGATGGCAAAGTGCTGCTCTCCGAGATGCAAATACAGAACCCGACAGCCGCGATGATCGCACGCACTGCGGTCGCTCAAGACGATCAAGTTGGCGATGGGACCACCTCCGTCGTCCTCCTCGTAGGAGAGTTGCTTAAACAAGCTGATCGCTACATTTCGGAAGGCGTGCATCCTACCGTCATAGGCGAGGGCTTTGATCTCGCGAAGAAAGAGGCTTTAGCTGTCTGTGTCCGATGCTGGCCCAGTTCCGTACACAGCTGACGCAACCTGCAGTTTCTAGACACGTTCAAACAGCCATCGAAGCTGGATCGGCCTACCCTGATTAATGTCGCACACACTTCGCTTGCAACCAAGCTGCACACCTCGCTAGCGAAGCAGCTCGCAGCTGACGTTGTAGACGCCGTGCTCACCATCAGGCCACCACCGCCCCCAAAAGGCACGTATTTAATCTTAGAATCAGGGTCTACACGCTAAAAGTTTACTGCAGGAGCGAAAGATCAGTGGAGAGACCCTATTGATCTTCACATGGTTGAAATTATGAAAATGCAGCACCGCACAGCGTCAGAAACCCAGCTCGTGCGTGGTTTGGTCATGGATCACGGCGCAAGACATCCGGATATGCCAAAACGCGTCGAGAACGCCTACATTCTGACGTTGAATGTCAGCCTCGAGTACGAGAAGACGTACGTCGACGTGCACTGCTTCCCCCAACTCTAAATTCACAAAACCTTAGGGAGGTTAATTCTGGCTTCTTCTACTCGTCGGCAGAGCAGCGCGAGAAACTCGTCGAGTCTGAGCGACGTTTCGTGGACGCCAAAGTCAAAAAAATTGTTGAGCTCAAGAATCTCGTCTGCGACCAAGCTGTCGGTGGTAACGAGAAACCGAAAAATTTCGTCGTGATCAACCAAAAAGGAATCGACCCCCTCAGTCTCGATATTCTCGCAAAAAATGGCATTTTTGCCCTGAGGCGCGCCAAGCGACGCAACATGGAGCGGTGCGCCTCCGACATTGGGACGTAATACGATAGTCATTAATCACAAACTTGCCTATCACAGGTTGCAACTCATTTGTGGAGGCATAGCTCAAAACTCCGTTGATGACCTCACCCCCAACATTCTCGGTTGGGCTGGCCTCGTCTATGAGCACACTCTTGGGGAGGAGAAATTTACATTCCTCGAGGACGTCAAGGATCCCAAGAGTGTCACGCTTTTAATCAAGGGCCCCAACGCGCATACAATCCAGCAAATTCAGGATGCTCTTCGCGACGGGCTCCGTGCAGTGAAGAATGCACTCGAAGATGAATGCTTGATCCCTGGCGCCGGTGCATTCGAAGTCGCCTGTTCTGCGCATCTCAGTGGACCCGTCAAGAAGGCCGCCAAGGGAAGGGTCAAAATGGGCGTACAGGCTTTTGCGGATGCACTGTTGATCATTCCAAAGACCCTTGCTCAGAATGGTGGCTTCGATGTTCAGGATGTCGTCGTGGCCCTGCAGGTGCGTGTGCCCTTTTCTTGGTGGGGGGAGGAATATATCGAGATCGATCTCCCTGACATGCTTATTTCTGTGTTGTTCTCAGGAGGAACAATCGGAAGGCAACATCGTTGGTGTCGACCTTGAGTCTGGCGAGCCGTTTGACCCTACGGTCGAGGGTATCTGGGATAATTATAGGGTGAAACGGCAGATGTTGAATTCCTGGTGAGTCCAGCCCATGCCACTCTCCACCAACGCGTGTTGTGCTCATTTAGGTACGCAGTTCCGTCATCGCCGTAAATTTGCTGTCCACAGATGAAATACTGCGGGCTGGACGGAGCTCGCTCAAGCCCGACGGACAGTCGTGATAAGTAGTGAGGGTCGCATGTACAGTGTTATCGTCTCCTAATGTCAGATTCGATGAGTTCGTCAAACCGCATTCGTGACTATGGACATTAACGACTATACTGTTCGTACGATATCTGAAATATGGATAGCCAACGCAAAGAAAAAAAAGAAAATTCTTCAACAAAGCATAAATTATTGCTTTAACGCGGTCGAGAGTTGGGCAAACGAGTGGACAAGTGGCGAGCGAGGTGGGCGCAATAAATTACACCGAAGACTCCCTGAACAAGACGTTGCGAGGTCAATCGGAAAGTATATCTGATGCAGAATCCCACCCAGCATGGACGAGATGTGTCGGCGATGCCAACTCATCGCCACAGAAAGAAGCAGACTTCTTCAGGTAATGGGACATGGGTGTCGCCTGAGCATTCTTCCAGGGAGCGACTGCTGGGAGCTCTGTGGTGTATGTAACGCGGAGATGAGAGAGGGGGTCTTCATTTGCGGATCCTTCATGGCTCTCCGGGGTTTCTGCAAGGAGTCCCTCAACAGCACGGTCGTCGTCGGAGTTTGTAGTCTCAAATGACTGTTCACCATGGAATGCCGTGCGAGGTTTCAGAGGATAGCCCGAGAAGTCCCCTACCTGCGAGAATGCTCAATTCTATGAATATGAAAGGGTTAGGAAACCATACGTACGGACTCAATTGTTGCTTCTGACATTGCCTGGGCAGCAACATTGATTATCGTGGACTTCTGCGGTGATACCGATCGACCAGCAAGTCTTGTCCGTGTACTCAACGCGGATGATATCTCAGATTGTGGGGCGGCCAAAGATAAATTACTTTCGTCAGGAAGCGAGGACCTCGGTCGTAGTCTCTGGCTCCGACGGGTCCCGGTCCCTGGTTCTAACGGTGACTTGATGGTTGAAGACCATCGTCGCCTGGCAAAATTAATTGGGGATGGTTTGAACGTCAGGATAGTGGAAATGCTGTGTGTAGAACGGCGTGGCGTGGGGGGACGTGGAGCAAGCTCTTCAAATTTGTTGTCAACACTAGGCTTGCCTTGAAATGGAAATTGGTCTGGGCTTGGAATGGGCAGCGGGGTGCGATCTTGAGGAGTCACAGGTCCATTACTCTCGCTCTCTATGGTAGGGAGAGAACCCTCAGCGTCTTCATCGTCAGGGGAAGAATCTTCGGGTGGGGGACGAGCCCATGTCCTGCGAGCGAAATTCGTGGGGTTAGGTCGACATAGGAGACTAGCGTTCAAGCCCTTAAACCTTAATGAAGAGGGACCGCTGGGATTATGCGGAACTGGGTCTTCATCTCCATCTCCTGAACGCAGACTACTCCGCAGCTTCTTACTCAGACGCGGTGACTCGTCAGGACTGATAGCTCGCCCGCGTTTCCCGCTAGCAAGCACAGGGACGCCCTCAGCCTCGTCGCTAGTTTCAAGCCGCTCCTGCTTATCCCCAAGCCATCGTTCCACCTTTGCTCTTTGTCGGGCCCTCTGCGCCCGCGTTAAACCATTTCGTAGGGTACCAATCCTCTTCCTCACGAATCTACCATTAGTAGTCGCTTTCTTGCCGAAACGACCGTTCGAGTCCCTAGGCTGAGATTTGACGGCCAGTGACTTGGGCTTGAGGGTGCCTCGTGAAGACGATGGGCTGGCAGGTTCACTCCTAGGTTTCGTGCTCACTGGGGAAGTGGCGCGAGGCCGTGCGAGCTTAACAGGTGTAGAGGCCTGCGACTTTGGAGGTGGCGGTGCACGGATCGGTCTGACCGGAGATGATTTACGGGGTCTGCCTCGTTTGCGTTTGGGAATCTCCTCCGCCATAGGATGTTTGCGAGGGCGACCCCGCTTCCTCTTAGGAGCCATCAAGAGCTCCTTTGCTTTGTCTGACATCTCCACAACTGGTCCCTGTTCGATCTTCCGTCTCTTCACTGGCCGCTCTTCACCGTCAGCTGCATGTTTAGGCTCCATAGCCGGGACGTTCTTTTGCGCAGGACGTCTAGAAGACGATTCTCCATCATCTCGAGGAACAGAAACAACGACCTGACTCGCTAAACGAGCAGGCCATGGCTTGGAATAAATAGCAAAATGGCGCATGCACCTGGCGCAAAGATGAAACGCCGCAACGTGAGACAGAGTCTGTCTTCTAAATGAATGGAAAGCTCGACATACCGAGGACACTCCTGTGGCTCCTTGCGTTTCTTGCCTCGCCGCGGCGTCGTGTCTATGTTAAGACCCCAAACTATTTGATTGTCGACGGAAATCATTGGCAGAACGTTGTGGCATGTTACGCAGGTAGGCAACGGTTGCCCATCTGGCCCCATAGGCGCAATCAGGTTGGCAATACTCAAAGACTCGTTCCTATCCACATGCAATGAGGGACGCGTGCGCAGAATTCGTGCTTCAGGTTCTTCCTTGACTGGGATCCCGTCCTTTTCCTTACAATTGATAGGAGTGGATAGCCTACTTGCACTGCGTCTTGTGTATCGAGAAGGCACTTGTGCAGGGTCAGATGGCGCAGGCGTGAGCGATTTCGTGGAAACCTCGGGGGTAGCAGTGGCAGATGCTTTCTGCCGCAGCCGCGTAGACCTCGGCTGGGTCCTCAGTCCATCGGTTAACTCAGAACTACGGCTGATGGGGGGGACAGAGCTGTTGAAACGAGAGGGTCAGAATATGGACCACCGATACAATTCTGACAAACCTCGAGGCTGATCTCCGCGATGCTGATCGAAGGACAGAAGAAGAAAAGTCGCCTCCTGACTCCAAGTCAGCCTCGGCAACGTCCGAAGCATTTGCGAGCGGCTTGTTTCCTTCTTTCTCTTCATCGTCACTTTCGTCTGAATCATCATCCTGTTCCTGTATAATAGCATATACTCCGCGGCGAGTTCTGCGCTCGTTCACGTTGCCTACCGCAGTTGGCACAGGCTCAGAATCGCTGAGATCATCATCCGATGCTCCGGCGTCCGATTCACAGCCGGAGGCCTCGCCTTCAGGTCCATATCCTCCTCGGCCATTTTTCTCGCACGTTTCACAAAGGCAGTATCGGTTCTTGCTGCCAACTAAACGACTAAATCAGGGGTATGACGCAGAAGAACATCGCTTGGACTGACAGTAACCATCACCGTAATGTGCTGTTATCTCTTCGCCAACGGCGATAGGCCGGAGAACGCGGAAAGTGATATATTTGCCTTCCCGAAACAACTCGCAGTTATTCTCGCAATCGTGCTGCAGAAAAACGTGGAATGAGCACACACTGACAGAGACCATCGTGACTTACGTTCACAAATCGAGCAGGACCCAAAAATAGATGGTTTTTCTTCATCTGGCGGGAATGGATCACGCTGAAGTCCCTTCTGATGTCAAGATTTCTCAGGTCTGTCCGCTTAAGCTCCTTGTCCTCTTCTTTGGATAAGTGTGCCATTGAGCCCTTCAGTTCCGCGATAACCATCCCAGGAGACAGGGGACGGGTTGCAAGGATACATAATTCGGACTTGCCGGTCTTGTGGGAGTATCGTGACGTGTGCGCTATCTCAATACAACCTCCAGGATGGTATAGTTCGAAATATCGTGACGCATGTCTGTGGCGAACCGAACTTCAGGCGTCGTTAACGAAATAGTAGGGTCGTACACACGTGGCGAACGCATTAATCTGCTTTTGTGTATATGGCTTGAGGTAGTAACGAACGGACTGAAGACTAGAAAAAATCCCAAGTTAAGAGACAACGTTCCCGGAACATGGGAATACGGAGACACCAACGTGAGGAGTTCGTCCACTGCTTGACGCACAGCGTTTTGGGGAGCACCCTTGCATTCGACCAGCTAAGGAGGCAAAAAAAGAAGAAAAAAAAGTATCAAAATATTTGGACATATGCATTATGAGATGAACAAGATAGCGTGACTGGAGGTGAAGGTGCGACTCACGCGTCTAACAGTTACCATGAGATCGCTCGTAGGAACCTTTGGGAGCCTCCGGGAAGGATCCATTTTGTGTACGCAGAGAGGAACATTTCCGGTACCGAGCTTCTCGACGAGAAGGTGACTGAGAAAGTCGTCGTCCCTGGAGAGGTCACGCATGTTCATGATTTTGGTGGGCCGCCATGTCAAAGGGGCCCCTCGCAGAGAGTGGGAGCCTGCCGCCGACGCTGAGGGCATCGAGCTCTACAACGAGGACGACGGGCGCGCGTTGGGGGGGATGAGGGAAGGGGTGAAAAGATGACGCGAAGAGGCAGAGCAAGAGGGAAGGAACGGTCAGCTCGGTCTGGCACTGGTCCGGTTACGGCATCCCAATGGTTCACTCCGATTATATAATCATACTCTTGGGACAGGGTCTCATAGCATGGTAACAGATAAAGAAACAACATAAGTCGTCATAGACTAAGCAGTGCTGGTTCTACATATTTTTTTGGCTCAATGTCGCCACCGAACACAGCCGCTCAGCTATCACGACCGAACAACTCGACAACGACCGAGGAGCAAAAATTATCACCACCAGATCCTATGCGTTGTGTGCGTGCTTCTGCTTGCCAGACCGCAGCTTCCTAATGTAAAACTAATGCATTGACGTCAGCACCGCAGTGACACAACCAAATGCATCCAACCTACCTCGAGCTCCTTACCCTCAAGGATGTACCCGTCGGCGCGACCAGACTGCCCTGGTCTGCTCGCAATGGCCGCATATAGGCGACCAGCAAGGAATTGTTGCTCCAAGAGAGGGTCAATCTTGGCATCTGGCGACGGATCAGCATTTCCGGTGTGAACGGGGATCATCCTGATGTGATATCACCTTTCTTCCGCTCCTCCAAGATACGTTGCACGTGGTTAGATTTTTTGGCCGGTTCGTCGCCGGCACCGGCAGATGCCTTGGCAGCAGCCTTCTTGGCGATGGGCTGTGCGTACTGGATTCACCATGGACTTCAGCGATGCCTACAGATAACGCATGCCACTACTCACGTGAGCCTCATACCACTGTCTGAAGGGGGTAGCATCGATTTGGATGATAGCGCCCTTGACAAGAGTGTTGGTACGGACCAACTCGTTGTTGGAAGCATTGTACACCTGAGCACCACAGTCAAAGTGAACATTCTCAGACGCATATACTGAGATCTGGACTCACGACACCGATGAGACGGGTCTTCCTGGTGGTGTGCTCGGAGGCCCAGGCAAAGTTGCCAGAGTCGAGACGGAGAGCGCGATACTTGAAGTTACCGCCACGAACGCGCACGGTGTGGACACGCTTTGGGCCAAGCCTGGTGTTGGCAGGTTGACGACCGAGCTCGAATTTTCTCTTCTTGCGGTAGTGGGCGCGCTGGGCACCCGTTGCGGAGCGTTTGTGCCGGGATGAACGTGAAATACCTTGCAAAGATCGTCAACGAGGATGCTCTTGGAGGGGGACAGCACTTACCCATGTCGAGGAGTCTTGAGGATGGGAGTCGTGAAGCCGCCTACGATGTTTGTGATGATACCCACTCAAAATCAAGGTTCGTTGAAAGTTTAAACTCAGACGGCAAATCCCGATTATTGTGGCTGTGCCATTCCGTATCTGTCAGTATGCGCCCTTTGCAATAAGGTTCGGGCAAGTCCATACGTCACCCTCACCATTCACGCATGCCCACTCATTCACTTAAATGGCGGTGGTCGCCTCCTTTCTCGCTTCCCATCGCTTCCTCCTCGACTTCTATCTCAGCCCATGATGTTGTTGCTCGACACTGCCCGCTTTCGCATCTTTCGCAGGCGTAAGAACTCCAGGTCGACCTCACTGTCCAAAGCAATGCGAAATGAGCTTAACCGCCTCATTCATACCTCAGATCCAATCGTGCGAAAGGTATGCTGCTTTCTTCATCTGCGCCTCTGTTTCGTGTACTCAATCCACTCTCCCTGACGAACGACGCCACCGCCCCCTTCCCGTCCTTCATTTATCTCAGGCATTCGATGCAGAGATGCGGGCATTCTTCAAGCTTCACTCTCGTTACCTGTCCGAAAAGGGCAGCCGACGAGACCTGTGCGCGTCCCTTATCCTCGCTTGTCGACGGTACTCATGTCTGTGACCAGCAACTGGGAGAAGATTCAGACCCCTGACGCGGATCAGATTATTTCCTATGACCAGCTTCCAAAAACAACCGATCCTGGAGCATTATCCAAATTGGCGATACTCAAGTTTAACGGCGGCCTTGGAACATCCATGGGCACGTATATCATTTCCCCCTATTCTCGCATGCATTCAACGGAATTGAATAACTGAAGATGACAACAGGCATGTCCGGCGCGAAGAGTGCCCTTGAAGTCAAGGACGGAATGACGTTTCTTGATCTAACCGTAAAGCAGGTTCAACACCTTAACAAAACAGGGGGTGTCGACGTCCCCCTCCTCCTCATGACATCCTTCAATACCTACGAAGACTCCTTGCGCATCATCCAGAAATACGCCAACCAGCCGATCAAAATAACGACCTTCAATCAGTCGAGATATCCGCGGATCTTCACCGATACTCTGCAACCTTGCCCGCACCATGCTCGGGACGACGAGAAACATTGGTATCCTCCTGGTCACGGTGATTTGTATGACTCGCTCGTGCGCAGCGGTATTTTGGACCGTCTGTTGGCAGATGGAAAAGAATACTTGTTTGTATCAAACTCTGATAATTTGGGTGCCGTGTAAGTAGTAGAGGTCTGATGTGTGAGCAAGTTTCGAACGTCAAACTTTGTTAGAGTAGATCAGAAGATTCTGCAGCATATGGTGAATACTGGTATAGACTTCCTGATGGAAGTCACCAACAAGACCAAAGCGGACGTAAAGGTAAGTCTTGTTTGCATTGTCTGTTCTACCTAAAACGTAGTTTGTTTGATAGGGTGGTACCCTCGTTCAGTACGATGGCTCGATGCGTCTGCTCGAGATTGCTCAGGTTCCTTCTGAGCACGTGGACGACTTCAAGTCCGGTGAGCAAGATTTCTCGAGGATACCGTCAGGGGATATGCGCCAACAAAGTTTCTAGTGCGCAAGTTCAAGATCTTCAATACGAATAATCTGTGGATAAATCTCAAAGGTTTGCTACCTCTGATTGCAACGGTATCATCGATCATAATATGTTCTCCAGCCCTCAAAAAGGTCATGACAGAGGGAGGCATGGATCTCGACATCATTGTCAACCCAAAGCTCACCGACGACGGCCAATCTGTCATTCAGGTACGATCCGCACATAACGCCGCTCGGAAATTATCTCGAGCTTGTATGACGAACCCAGCTAGAAACGGCTGCGGGCGCGGCAATAAGGCATTTCAAGAATGCTCGTGGAATCAACGTTCCCCGCTCTCGTTTCCTCCCCGTAAAGTCTTGTTCGGACCTGCTTCTGATTAAGAGTGATATCTATTCGCTCAAGGATGGCCAACTTATCATGAACGACGGTAGAGTGTTTGGCAGCGTTCCTGTGATCAAACTTGGGGATCGTTTCAAAAGGGTAATTACCTCATATCACTCGAGGGTTAGAACAATAAACACTCAGGATGCGATATTAGATCGAAGACTTTGAAGCGCGTTTCAAGAAGATACCGACGATTATCGACTTGGATCATCTTACGGTCGCTGGCGACGTACACTTTGGCCGAGGAGTGACATTGCGGGGCACAGTCATCAGTGCGTGAACTCCTTGTTCTTTAAATGCCAATACATGGAAGCTAACTCTCGACGGTGTGCATAGTCGTGGCGAACGAAACCCAGAGGATCGATATACCCGATGGGTGTGTACTGGAAAACCGTGCGATCCTTCTCTTTTTTTTAAGGCACGAGGTTGACTCTGGGATTGTCAGGGCTGGTCTCCGGGAACCTCAATATGATTGTATGTCTTGATCAATCACCACATTCTGTACCCCTGATTATTTGTCCGCTTTTCAGGATCTATGATATGATTAGTATGATTTTGGTGACGACGGCGGGGGACACGCAGGATGGACTCATTTGCCAATTTCTGATTCTATGTAGCAACATGTATATGGACTCATCTCAGGCTGGACCTTATAAATGAGCAATATAGACCTCCGAGAACAAACAAGACCAAACACCGTCCTCGTCCGAACGTTCATCATGGCAGGCGCAGGTCATCGTACGCCGTTCACCACAACTCTGTCGCCGTTTCATGCCCATGCCAATCACAGCCTCAGGATTTAATCCCCATCTACCAGGTGCCAAATACCAATTCCTCTCCAAAGCCCTTGGTGCGACCATGTGGTTCTTTATTTTCTACCGTGCTCGGTGAGTTGACTTTGCCTGTTCCTTGCATGCGCTGACCCGTCATGGATTCTCGCCTCTCTGTTGTGGTGTGGTATAGTGAGGATGGTCCGAAACTATTGGTACGCCGTCATGTCATGGAACTCGTACACACTTTAACGCGCCGGGTTCTCTAGGGTTTGCGGCATCCATGGGAAGGACATGGACACGGACACCACGATGGGCATGCAGAACACCACCATTGAGGTTGGGTATAGAATGTGCTGCGCCAGCACCGCTTTTTGCTGTTGTATACAATTCCAATCGAGACCACAATCGCCATCCTTTTATCTTGTTCCTTGCATGGCGCGGCGGGTACGAGTCAATGTCAAACGCGGATGACCCGTGTACGTTCTCAGGACAAGAAGGAACGATGAACGGCTCATCGGTCGTGAAAGCCAGGCCGTCTTCCTGTGGGGCGGGACGACGCGGCGATACGCCATGTGCGACATTCGTCAACCAGCACGTAGGCAACGTGGTCCTGCTTTCATTGGGTTTATCGTACGTGAGCGTTGAAGGTCGATTCGCATGGACATGACAGCGTTCTCGTAAAGTTACGGGTGCCCCACAGTGGTCCGTCCTCGTTCTTGCGCTGGTCCGCGATTGTCATGTTGTCCACTCTTTCCAAGGAGGAAAGAGGCTGTGGTCGAGGCCAAATCATGGATGACATTCTCAGACACATCAGCCCGTCTATCCGAATTGTCCTCACGTACCAAACCTTTCAAAATGTGTCGTTTGGGCGTGGGGGACGGGTATGTACATGTGGTGAGCGAGCACTGCCACTGCAGGAGATGTTATCTGGGTTTACACCGAGAAAGGACTCTTTATCTTCCCCATGTGACCGAGCGGAGACACAAGGTACTAGATCTAGCTCAGTAATCACGATGGTACACCTGGATAGTATTCCGGGGGGTGTCCAATTGGTATATGAGCCGTAACTTGTAAGAAAAAGACAGCAAGGATACCCAGTGCCATGACAACTTCTGTTTGCATTGAGATAGTCACATCACCGATCAGACCAGGACAGTTAGGATGAAACGGTGTATATGTAAAGTGTCCGCTGGCTACCATGTCCAATCATTAGTACGCTTATCGACAAGCAGTATCTAAGCTAACGATATATCACGACCGACCTCACAAAACTGCCCAACGTCTCCAACACTTCAGAAAAAGAACCAACTGATCACGGACCATGCAACGACCGCGGGCAACGCCACGCCCACACAATCGCCCGCAAACCGCCATACGAGCCCCCGTCCTCCCCCCCTCTGATATCCCGTCGACGCGCTCAACCAACTTCGCCACGCCTTCCAATCAGGCACCCCAATCGTCATCCGCCGCCGTCGTCCCCGAAACACAAACGACCACGAAAACGTCCATCGTGCGCGCGCATGCTGTGATAAAGGCGGGGGGAGAAAGTACGGTGCCGACGTGACACGCGAGTGCACGCGCGGGTGTGAACGCTCGTGTACCCTCTCACGCCCTCGTACGACATCGTCCTCGTGCTCACCTTGCCATCCATTGCTGTAGTGTGGATCTCGTCGAAGGTTGTAATGAGACGGGCCGACGTAGTCTTCCTCCACGTCGCCTTCGTCCCCAGAAGGGAAGAGCGTGATCGGACTGAGCAACGGGGAGCCTTGAGGCGTGATGACAGGGGAAGCACGAAAAGATGGAATAGATTTTGCGCTGGGGGTTCGCGCGGAGAGGGGAAGTGGTGCGGTAGGACTCGTCTGAACTCTCGACTTGAGCGGGGTCCGAGTGGTCCATATGGCCGATTCGGGCTCGGGGGGAGGTGATGATCGCCTGTAACGCGTCAATGATATGGGCGAGATATTAGAAAAACGTTTTAGGTGGCGTGAAGGGCCGATGTTCAGGTATAACAATACGAGTGCAGTCAATACGATGCAAGGAACATATATCGAGTGAAAAACACGAAGCGTGTCGGGCAGATGACACGGTGCATCCGCGAAAGTGGGCCCAGTTGGCGAGGAAGACGGAGGAACTAGGGAGAGGAGCTGAAAACCTGGCCGGCGGATGTGTCGACTCGGAGAGAATGATTTGACGGTAACCTCCCGAACTGTATTGGCTTGCAGGTCGGAACCAGGCACCTCGTGTATGACTTCACAATAGTCCCGGTTATCGCCACTAGTCATGTCAGTGACACAAATTGACACTCGACAAGAGTTGTCTCACCTGAACACCACAGACGGTCGCAACATCTTCAACAAAAACTCGGTCGTTTGTTTGCCGAGCATCGCCTGGTACCCATGCCCCGCTCCAGCGCGTATCGAAGCCTTCTCGCGCAATGGTCCACAGGACTTGCTCGACGGCCGAGAGAGTGGTATATGACTGAGTAGTATTTTCGGTTCCGTCGCATGGCCATCTTCTTGATCAGAGATCGATTGTACGAATTCGATCGGTCCTCCCGGAAGTGGAGTCCAATGATCGTAGGTTTTACCATGCGCATGACGGCGATAGTCTTCCTCCACGAGTCCTGGTGCATCCAGCAAGACGAACTGATGGCCCGAAATAGAAACCACTTGATTCAGGGGTCCGAAATGTTTCTCAAAGAACCGGCGGGCATCCTTGGGAAAAGACGAGGAATCGCCGAGCCTGTGAATAAAGGCTTAGACCTAGACTTGTCTAGAACGACCGAAACACACCCTATGTCATTGTTCCCAGGGATGAGGTACAGTGGTACTGAAGCATCCCGAGGGAAAGTGGCTTCAAAGGCACGATGGTATTGATCGTACCTACTTGTCGTGGGCGTCAGTGTCATCTTCCAATAGCCGATAGACACGTCCACTCTGAGATGGGACGAGATACGCACTCTTCTTCACTCGTGATAGAGTGACTCGAGGCAAACGTATCGCCGAGAAACACGACCACATCTGGATAGAGACGTGATGCGACCCTCCAACTCTTGCGTACATACGCCAGATTAAAATCGTAGTCAAACCATACTTTTGGTGGGGAAATGGCAGGATTTCGCAGTTGAGTATCTGAAACCAAGAGCACTCGGGTGGGCTTCACCCTAGACGGTGAACGAGTCTTGAATGGAAAGCGTCAGTAAGACCCACTTGGAGGGATTTCAACTGTTCCTACTCACGGACTGGAAAACCTTGTCTGGCCATCTACAATCTGATAGACTGTAGAAGAAAACCCCGAACTCGCACCAAATGACCACAACGACCCAGAAAAAGCGGAGTGCGAGGATGATGGTGGGCTTGGAGAGCAGACGCGACTTGTGAAAGCGTCTTTCATATAACGAACTCATTTCGCATCCCTTGGACGTGAAACAATGAGTGCTGCAAAAGAGAACAAGGTGAACGGGCCAGGTCGTTCATTGCCGTCATGAGTTTTGATCAATTTGCCTAATCGGTAAAGAAACCAACACCGATAAGTGACTGCCCCCTTGACACTTGTCACTCCCCCGATAAACATACAGACAAGGTATCGTCGGTCGAGTAGGTACAATACATGGTACAATACACATAGGAATGTGATACGAGATCCAGTTACTCCCAGTCGCTGTCTTCATCTTCCCCGCCCTCCTTCATCTTTTCCTTCTCTTCCTTCTCTTCTTCCTCCTCCTCCTCCTCCTCCTCTTCTTCTTCCTCTTCTTCCTCTTCCTCTTCCTCCTCCCCATCTTCTTCTTCCTCCTCCTCCGCTTCAACCGCTCCTGTACTGCTGACATTTCCAGAAACAACATCATAGCTGCCCTCACTGCTTTCCCTCGGACTCTGTACGTGCGAAGATGGTAGAGACAGGACATCCGACGTAGACGTCGTCCTGGGAGGAGGCGCGAGCGTGTGTTCCGATGACGCCAGTGGGTTGGCAGAAGTCGGGGTTTCCTTCGTGTCACTAGCAGAGACGGACTCGTCTTCATCATCCTCCCAACTGAAATCGTCTTCGTTCTCCGTAGTCGCTTTTTCGGAAGTTTAGCAACCTCGTGTCTGATTCCCATAAGAAGAAAAAGGCTTACCTTGCAGTAGTGCTTTCCGTCTGCTTTCCTCCGCCTCGATCTGGTGCACTCGAAAGAAGTACCTGACCCAAAAGACTTCTTCAGGCATGGATGATGGTACTGGCAGCGGGAATGAGCTAGTCATAATTCTGGAAATGAATGAAATCATACCGAGTGCATCGAAGGTAGCCTGCAACGCCGCTCCGCCCGAGTGATCCGATAGCGCCTCAGCAATGCGTTCTCCCCACACCTTTGTGCCAAATCCTTCCCCGCTCGCCTCACTTGCATCTGCCCAAGCCAGATAAGCTTCCTTGGAGGTATCCACAGCAGGATCAAGCTTGATGATCTCAGGATTACTCCTGAGTTGTTTCAACAGCGACTCGGCGCGGGTCGCAACAGCCCGACGTGCATCCTCTGATGGACGCCCAGATGAAGGTCCAGAATCAACCTCCTTACCCTTGCCTTTGGACGCCGAACCGGCGGTCCCATCCGCATTGGCGGCCAAGCTGGGCAGCATCCAGATATCTGTACCATCCCAGACGACGGGAGCGTCCGTGGAGCCTCCTTCTTCGGGCGGGATGACTTTGACAGCCTCTTGGAGAACATCCCCAACCTCTTTCATCGCCTCGCGAAGCAGTGCTTCGCTCTTTTGTACATACTCCTCCGCCTGCGCTCGCGTGACCCCTTGTACGCGCTGGAACTCGGAGGAAAGGGTGCTCCCCAACTGCGCAAGGTCAATGTTCTGCGCATTCCTGACGCTGTCAGGAAGTTGCGCCTGAACAGCCGAAACGATATTGGGCGGGATCGATGATTGGAGACGCGAGAAGAAGGAATGTACTGTGGTAGTCGTTGATGATGACCCAGAGGTATCTGCCTCGCCGCCGAGCTCGGTGCTAGCAGACCGCGTCGTATCGACGGTGGGCGTGTCCGCCGACTGCTCAGCATCGCTCTCTTCCTCACTGTCTTCCGCTTCTGCCTCACCCTCCGCTTCGGATCGGCTTGGTTGTTCTTCCGCAGTAGTTAGTTTCTCGATCTCGCGCTGGGCTTGTGTGACAACTTGGCCCAAGTCCCGTCGCGCAGCCGAAAGTGCCACCTCGCTCTATTGTGCCACGATAATTCTCAGGTCATGGATGGTGTAGTGACTGTTTCGTGCATACCTGTTTCCGGAACCCTCCCCAGAAACGTCCGAGCTGTCCAATAACCTGCGAAACCTCTTCGTTGAGGCTTGGCTCGGGCTGTCGTTCACTGACAGGCGGGGTGCTCGTACCCGTACCCGTTATGCCGTAGGTATCGAGGAAGTTCATGTTGATGGTGTGGGATGGTGGTATTGGGTAACGTTACCGGTATGTTAGTGGCACCCAAATCAGGTAACCCGAGGAGAGATACTAAACAAAGTACTCTGTAGTCATTTTTATTGAAGTGTTAGAAAACATATACAGATCTTTTTGTACATCCGGAGCCATGACAGCAGATTAGGTCTGCAGTTCACAAGAGTCGCAACTACGTAGCGTATTCGTACACCCAACTACACGATAACACGGAAACCTAAGCAGTAACAGAAATCTCTGGGAGACGAGGGGTAGCGTAGTCTTTGATTGGACTTGTCAGATCCACAGGAGTAGCCTTTGGCAACGTGAGCCTGTGGGCGCGACATTCGGCGAGGAAGTCCGTGAACATCTGGACCATTAGATCAGCAGGAGTATGTATTACAAGTGGGGGGGCACAACCTCCATGGTATCCAGCGGGCCGCCAGCACTCTCAGGGTGGAATTGTACACCCCAAACCTTTTTGCCAGAGTCCGCGGTCGATTTGATGCCCTCGACCGAGGAATCGTTGCAGTTGATGAAGAATGGCTCCCATCCTGCTGGGAATGGATCAGTCAATTTGAGCGCGTATTGGTGGTTTTGGCTAGAAAATATGTCAAATCCCTATATAATAATCATATCTCTGCAATGCCCACCTCGTCACATAAACGCGACCAGCTTTGATGGAACCGGCGGAAGCCAAAGCGAGGACGGGTTGGTTGTGGCCACGGTTCCCAAAAGTCATACGGTATGCTTCTAGACCTGCAGCCATACCGATGATCTGGTGACCCATACAGATGCCGAAAACAGGTTTGTCCCACTCCTGAAGAGTCTTGCGGAGTTTCAAAGTTGCATCCATGCAATGCCTTGGGTCACCGGGACCATTGGTAAGGAAGAGGCCGTCGTATTGGTCACGGATGGAGTTGAAATCAAAGTCCCAAGGGAGTACAGTCACCGCAGCATTTCGACGGATGAGGGAACGAAGGATGTTCGCCTTGGCACCAAAATCGAGAACAGCAATTCGGACATCTCCGGTGGGGTTGAGGTGGTACGGAACCTTTGTGGAAACTTGGTCGACGAGGTTCTCAGTAGAAGGATCCCAGTATTGTTCAGGGGTTGGCGCAGGGGCCGACACATCTGCACCGACGGCAAGACGACCGAGGGTGGTTCCTTGATCACGCAATAAACGCGTGATCTCACGAGTGTCTACGCCAGTAATACCAGGGACGTTAAAGCGGCGACACCAGGAACCGAGAGATTCGACTGCGGCGTGATGAGAAAATTTCTCTGCAACGTCTGCAACCACGACGGCGCTGCACTGAATTCCCTCGGACTCCATAACGACACCGACATCCTGCGAGTCGATGGGAGTCTTGTTGTTGGGAACCCCGTAATTTCCAATGAGAGGGGTGGTGAAGACAAGGATCTGGCTCCGATAGGAAGGGTCAGTCATTGACTCGGTGTCTGTTCATAGATATCAAATGGAGTTTGTTCGGATCCAAAAAAAACGTACAGGACGTGATTGAGGTTGAAAAGACGGTCTCTCCAAAAGTACTCTTTGGAGCTCCAAAGGATCGACCATGAAAAGATTGTCCAGTTTTAAGATGCAAGGCGGCGGGTAGAGCGGTATTTGGGCCAGCATGGGTAGCAAAGCCACGAGCAAAGAGTTGGTTCCGGATCAGAGTGCGGGCAATCATGGTGAGCGACACTTTATAAGTTTTTATAGGCTCAGGAGAGAGAAAACGAGATCAGAGATATAACTGCAGGGTGATCAGAACGGAAAGCAGGAAACGGATAGTGCACATACTCGTCACGAGTGTTCTGTGTGAATATCATGTACGAGCTGGAACGCTCAGTGATCAGCGAAAATTTGAGTCGAGGGAGAGATGATTCAAAGAGAGTTTATAGCCCGAGTCGGAGTTTGCGATTGTTGTAGGCGATGATTACAGTCACGTGACAATCTCACCTTGCGCCGAGGATGTGTGCCATATCTTGCGAAAATCGTATCATAATAATTCACCCATCTAATCAGAGACACGTACTAATATGAGCATTCCAGGCCGCACCGGGTAAACACATTCACCCCGATTTTCGCCCACCAAAACCATCAATAACACTGGAGGCACGGTGCTCTTTGTTGCACCGTATCTTTGACCAGTGTGTATCAAAATATCCTTGTCTATCGAGCCAATTCCACGCACACCAGCAACAGGGAGAACACGAAATCGACGAGGACATCGCATTTCTGACACCTTTTTGTAGTGTTTCTTCGGACTTCCTACGAGGTCGACTCTCTTCCTTTTGGCTCGAGTAAATCATAGTATCCTGAGAGATCATTTCCTCGGCGCCACTATGGCTGAACCAGGAAGTCAAGCTTGAAAGGCTAAGTACTGTTCAAACGTTCATGGGCCAGCGAATCGGAGACCCACACAGTCTGCGAGGCATACCGCATGCAGGTTGCGCTGACCCCTTCCCATCAGTTTTAGTAACGCTTTTGGTCGCACTCCGGGCAGCGCAGTTGACGATTCCCATGACTCCACGAATAAGCTCTTTGGGACGATGAGTCGACCGTGCGTCATTTTTGTCTTACATACATACGATACTAACCCCGGCCCTTTGTGTCGCAGACATCGGGCTCTCCCGTTTTTAGATACCGATGCATAATCAGTTGCAACCCCCAAGAAAAATCGCACTCACCTTTTTCATGTCTTCCATTTGCCAGGGTACAGCTCTCAAGATCTCACCAATCGACCCTTCTCACCTCTCGCTTCCACTTCCCCGGAACGATACCAAGACGCTCATCGTGCACAATGTCAACTAACAATGACCCATCCCTTCCCTCGGTCCGACACGACTTTTAAAAAAAAACAAAAATTTCCGGGGTAAAAGCAACAAGTTGACCCTCGGGGTTGCATGGTCATCTGGGTATGAGAGGACATCTAACCCACGCCATTAGAACCGCAGGCTGAGGCCCTCTCTTGGATGAGATCTCCGCACTCATGCTGTTGTACGCGTTTTGTTTCTATTATGTTGACCAGTGCGATATCAAGGTCGTTTGAACGATGTCCTTGAGGTGCCGTCGAAATTGAAAACCGAACGACATGTAGACCACTCGACAACCCTCTTCCAAACATTCACTCATCTTCATGACACAAACGATCATGGAACGACAATTGAGATACGATTTGATCGGTATCAACTTTAAGCGACTCAGGGAAATGATACGTGTTCGAGGAAAGCGACGTGCGATGGTTCTCTACAATTAGCTAGATGGGGAGCGGGTCATGTACAAATGTATGTGGGGAAACAAATCAGGAAATCAAGAAATATGGAAATACTTGAATGAATGCTGCGTTCGTGATGATCGTGGATAGATCGTGAAGTGAGACCGACGACGACGGCAGACTTTACCTCCTGGACAAGAGACTTTTCTTCTTCCTTGTCTCCAACACAGACCCCGCCCTTCGTCCCCGAGGGATATGTTCCGACCCAGTAGCCTCCTCCGCATCAGAAGAGGACGAGGAAGAAGAATCTTCATCAACAACGCGTTTCTTCGTCTTTCCGTCAGTCACGGACTTGTTGGCAGGCGTGGGTAGACTGGGAGAAAAGAGCGTCGTCGCCTGGGAAGCCAAGTGGGACAACGAACGATACCGAACAGGCATCTTTGCCTTTTTCTTGGACACCTTTGGCTCTTCTTCCGAATCCGTCGTCTCTTCCCCCTCTCTCCCATTTGGAAGTGCCGTCGGCGTCGGATTGTTCTGATGCTGGGAATATGGGAAGGGTATCTGACTGGACGAGAGATCAAACAATCGTTCTTTCTTCTTGGAGTTTTCAGCCTGACGAGGAGCGGCGGGCTTGCGGGATCGGCCCTTGGGAATGTCGACTGGTTGGGGACTGCTAGACATCAACTCGTCGATGCGCACCGATGGCTCGTCCAACTGTAGAGAAGGCGACGATGGCTCTGTAAGCGTTTCCCACCTGATCAACGATGGAGTGGGAGCGATGCGGGCCCCATTCTGCGCAGCATCGTCTCCGGCACCACTCTGCAAAGCATCCGATCGTTCTCCAGACCGCTTCGCGGGTGTTTTGGTAGCATTACCAACCCGAGCTCCGACTTTGGATCTATGCTTCAGCAACGCCACGGCTACGGGCGTACTCGTGGAGGGTGGAAGGGAGCTAAACCGGGGACTCTTCCGCGTTGGCACCGGCTCTTGAGTAGCAGACACCTCCGTGGCCTTTCTCCGCGACTTTCCTTTTGCTGATATGGGGGTCACCTCGTCCGTGGCCTCCGAGGCAAGCTGTTCGAGAAGGACAGGGCGTTCTGCTTCATCATCTAGAATTTGGCCGTTACGAGTCTTGATCCGTTTCGCCACTCCCGGCTTTGGGGTCGATTGCGTCCCGCCAGTAAACAAGGATCCAATGTCTTCAGAAGGTATTTCAATGGGATCGACGTCCAACGAGCGCGAGATAGATGGAGGTTCCAAGTCATCCGCGGGTTCTATCGGATCGGCCTCAGCCCCGTTATGGGCCTCGGAGGCTACCGGTACATGGCCGTCTTGATTGGAAGCGGGACCAACGCTTGCTTGTCCCGACTCTTGCGGCTTATTTCTGGGAGTAGGAGATAAAGACTGCTGTTCAACCATAGTAGCAGCACGCTTTTCTCCAACCGACTCGTGGTCCACATCCATCCGATCCTCGGATCCCACATGTGTCTCCTCACTACTGCCATCATCCTGCCCCTCGAGAACGGGGGGATCAACAGAGTCTCTCATGACAACATCGCCATCTTGGTGTTTAGCGGATCCCTCTGCAGGGTTGTTGGAGCCTTGTACGCCAGGTTGCAGGTTGTTTGAAACGCCTTCAGCCGAACGTGAAGGCGAAGGTGACCTAGACTCTTCGTCCTCGCTCTCGGAGTCAGAAGAATGCTTGACGTGGCTGGACAACCGACGCCTCGACCGATCGATCTCTTCGTCTGGGTCTTCTTCCAATTCAGCCTCGTCTTCTTCTTCCGAATCAGAGTCCTCATCATCCTCATCTCCAACGATACGGTCGATGAAATTCAGGACGCTGGGGCGCTTTGACGCTGGACCGCGGATGACAGCCTCCAAGTCATCATTGACTGGTGAGGGCTGTTCGTCTGCTGTTCGCTGTCTCCGGGGAACCGGCGATCCTTTGCGTTCGACCCCTCCCTCCGACATGTCATCAGAACTTTCCGAGCTGCTGCCTTCACCTCTACTTTCCACAGTTACTTCAGACACGTAGGAATTGCTAGGAATGGTTGGAGTTCTGGGTAGAGAAGCGTTGGGTAGCGGCAAAGCCTCTCGCGACTGGACTCCATCAGTCGGCGCGGCATCCAACGAAGACTTGGACGTGACTGATAAAGAGTTAACGTCAGGTTTGGGATAGAGGACACAATGTAATGCTAACCTTTTGAATCGCGAAGGAGACCCTCTAATTCTTTGATCAGCGATTGTTGGTCACCCGTGTTCGTTCTCTTGAGCTCCTCCAGTCGTTCTCGAATGGCATCGGGACCTTTTAAAACAGTGGGACAACAATAGCGTATGTGGAAGGGTTCTCCAAGGCAAATAGGACATGGCGGACCATCCAGGTCCAGAGTCTGTTGTGGTGGCCCATTAGTTAGAATCACGTGTTCATGTCTGCGCTCCGTAGGTACGTTCGGTACGTTCGGTACTTCGTTAGCAGGGGTACCCAATACTGTCGTAGATTCCACAGGCAATGCAACAGAAGATGCAGAAGACTTTTTGGTGTCTTTCCTTACGTACTTTCGCTTCGCAGGAGGTTCAGGCGGTACGGTCTCACTTGTTTTAGACAGGTAACCAGACAAAATTGCTGCTGCTACTTCGGATTGCACAGTCGTACTTGCACTCGTCCGAGGGATAGCTATGCTAGCATTCATAAGTCTTTAACGCTTCGAAGGCAAGGACTACTCACCAGCACAAGCCGTTCCTCTAGGCGGCTTTATCTTTTCACTTGCACGAACTTTTTCGGCGTTATTGAAATCATGATCGAGTGGAATAAGGCTTACTCGTTGATGCACTACCCTCCACACTTGTCATTTTGGGTTTTTCTGACGCTGGGATCCCGTTAGTACACATCTGGTCTTCAAACTGCCAACTTCACCTGGCTGAAGAGAAGCCTCGATTACTGGATCGTCTGGTTGGTCAATCGATTGCTCCATACCTAGGTTGTCAGGGAATGGAACAAATTGGTGGATCAATGAGCTGCAACGAAGATCGACCGGAATAATTACCGCTTCCGTCGACAGCTATGGAGTACCGAATCAGCATTAGGTCGCAGTCCACCGAGGTGGAACTTACGCGCGGAAGACTTCTTCGGGACAGCGCCGTCATCCTTTTTCCGTCTCGCTCGCACCTTCGCTGGTGGCTCAGATGTTACAGCGTCCTTTGGCGCGTTCGTCCCCGCCTACAAGGCAATTAGCTGTGAGCAGACGCATCCATGTGTGACATAATTCCCACCTCGCTCTCATGATCCAACGCCGCGGATTTCCTCGGCTTGGGTTTTGGTGCATCAGAAACCTTCGTTGGAGAACTCTGAGCAGCCTCTGTGGATTGAACATCCTTGGCCTTGGTAGCCTCTTTCTTTTGTCTTTTCTTCGGGGGCTCCTCAGCGGCCACTGGCTTTGCGGCAGCGGGAGACTCCGCAGTCCCTGCGGGCGCAACGGGAGTAACAGCAGTAACCTTCCTCGGGGCGCGTCGCCCCGCAGGTTTGTCAGAAGCTGCTAGCGCGGTGTCATCAAACGACACCTTGCGCTTTCTCGCAGAAGGGCCTGGTGTCTTTGCTGGTGTGGCAGAAGTCTGGGTAGTCGGGGCAACTTCGGGATGCGCACTGGATTCGCCAGACGCTGCTGAGTGAGCTGGTTGTTTGGAAGGCGTTGCCGACAAAGTAGTGGTTGGGTCATTTACCGACGGCTGCTCTCGAGGTTGCTGTGAAGATCACCGCATAAGAACGTCATCAAGACTCGAGGTGGATTGACTCACGGGTAAGACCGAGGGCAGCACAGTAGAACCCCGAGATACGCCCACCGTAACCTGGATGTCCATAGAAACGGAAGAACTCAAAAGGACGCGAAACGCCTGAAAGTCATCATCTGTCGACGAAAACAACCTCGATTGAGCGCGCTCCTAACCGAATCTGGTAGACTTTATTTTTATTTTTTTTGCACTTACCATCTTCGAGATCAAGGAGGGCGTCAGAGCCCATCTGCTTGAGCGACACGTCGGTCTCCCGTCCTAGGCCAAGTTTTCGCCGGACGACATCCTTGACTTCGTCGAGGGAACGCTCTACGTGAAGAAGAGTGAGCGCGTTTTTTTCGAGCGTGGCAAGAGGTCAGATCACCATTGAATAATCTGGCAAACGTTCTGTTTTCAGCGTGATAGACGATTCTGACGGGGTCTTTGGGTAAACGCTCGGACATGGCGAGCCCCGAGAACGTGAATCGTGGACGGGATGAAGACAACTTTGGCTAACAAGTTGGTTACGTAATAAACACGACCACTGTAATTATGGATGCCAATATTTTAATCATAAACCAGTAAAAGGCATGATCAGGTGGTCTGGAAAACGTCGCTTTCCTCTAATGTGCGACGGGGTTCATCAGGGGAAATGACGGTGGAAGTCGCCGCCTTTTCCCCCCCATTTGAGCAACTAGGTACGCATCGAGGACTTACTACAGTTAGGAGGATATGAAATCATCAGATGTCACATCGTGCTCGTCGCAGCGCGGCCTTGTCGTGTGACACATCGTATATGGTCTAGTGCGGTATCCTCTCGAACCTGTCAAGGATCCAGCTTCCATCACATGAAACCATTACATGGACAAATATCTACATCAAAGTCATGAACCACACATGAAGAGAAATAAATTCGTTTCCCAGTGCTCTATCAGGGGTTTTGGAAAGTCCACAATCCGATGCAATCGTAACGTTACAAGTCAAGAAAACCGAGCGTCAAGAGATTCAATCTCCCGAAACGTCATCAAAGCTCTAACGGCGTTGCGATCGTTCACAGCTCCTATAGAAGCGTGAGCTCAACAGCGGACAGGACAGAATGGGGGAGACGTACGATCATGTTGAGGTTTCCAGACAGCAAACCTAGACCCCCTGAATTAGCAAAGACAAGGTCGGTGGAAAGAAAGAGTACGTACGGTTCTCCAAGATACAACCGTCAGGGATATCAATCCGCTGGCCCTCGTTGGCAACAACAATGACAGTCCCCCTCAATGTGACATTCCTTCCAAAGTAGACATCTCCAGTGACCGTGAGATGGTCGAGCTCGATGATCTTGGGGATCTTCTTGAACCGCTTCTGGAATTGCTGGATCTTCTTAAAGTGGTCACCAAGCTTGATCACAGGGGTCGTCTCGAACATCCGGCTTTCGTTCAGGACGAGCTGACCATGTTGCAAAGAGTAGATGTCACTCTTGATGAGGAGCAAGTCGGAGCAGGACTTGACCGGAAGGAAACGGGAACGAGGAACGTTGATACCGTGACCATTCTTGAAATGCTTAATGGCGGCACCAGCGGCGGTCTCGAGCTATGCTCCCAGTTCAGCAACGAACATGGACCTGTCGCTCATTGAGTACATACCTGGACAACAGCCTGACCATCGTCGTTGGTCTTGGGGTTGATGATGATCTCGAGTTCCATGCCCTCATTTACCATGATTCTCTTCAGGGCTGCAACGTAGTCAATGACCACTCAGGGGATGGAATCCGAGACGCTCACCCTTGAGGTTGATCCAGAGGTTGTTGGTGTTGAAGATCTTGAATTTGCGGATTGACTTGAAATCCTCGACGTGTTCTGAAGGAACCTGAGCAATTTCAAGGAGGCGGACAGAGCCCTCATAGTCGATGAG
>JBBPQV010000250.1:0-28513 GCA_038092675.1 Boletus rufocinnamomeus
CCACGGATGAAAACGGATGAACCGGAAAGAAAACGACCACAGAAGGAAATTTTACGTTATAAAGTTGTGCATGTTTACGATTGACACCCGAACGCACTGTGCAAATGACCTTGCAAGCAAGGTGATGTCTCCTCTCACACGAACGGCGGCGGTGTGTAGGAGCCTGCGTCAGATACCGATCCAGCGCAGCACATACTACCCACCCACCAGCATGTCTCTCTGCAGCAAGTGTATCTCAGGTACGGAACCGCTACTCGTACAGTCGTACTTGTTGCCAGGCGATGGGTTGTCGATCGATGTGATCTGATATACACTGGCAGGCGTTCGTCACGAGGGTGCTCCCGAGGGTGTGTCATAAGAAACGCACGTTCGCGGCGCTCGATCTCCTATTTTATTTTGTCACAGGCAGAATCGAGATCATCAATGGCGTCAGGACCTACATCGCAACACCAACCGGGGACTACCCCAAGGACAAGGCCACTCTCTTCTTGCCTGACGTGCTCGGTATCGACCTCATCAACGCCCAGGTGTGTCATACTTCTTCATATCGACGCAAATTCCGAATCGTTGACTGGGCGGGTGAATCGTTTAGTTACTCGCAGACGACTTTGCCAGAAACGGGTTCAAGGTAGACGACATCCATTCATAGGAGTGGCCATCCGTTCAATCCCCACCAACTTGATAGGTCTACGCCATCGACTACCTCAACGACGACGCTATCCCATCCGATGCGCTCAACGTGAGCCCCATCCGCGCACGCATGTTCGTTTGCGAGCGATTCATCACACTGTCTTCATCCTCGTTCGTAGATAGAAAGGTACCTTTGACTGGTTCAGCTGGCTTGCCAAACACGGCAAAGACGTCACCCGTCCACCGCTCGACAAAGTGATCACCGCCCTCAAGGAACAAGGGGTGACGCAGTTTGCTGCCACGGGTTACTGCTTCGGTGGTGAGTCAGCATAGGCCGATCTCGATCAAGCGTCGAACGAACGCGTGGCTGAGGGGCCTCAGGTCGCTACACCTTTGATCTCGCATTCGACAAGGTCATCAAGGTCGCTGCCGTCGCACATCCCTCTCTCCTTAAAGTTCCCGAAGACCTCGAGGTCGGTCATTCCATCATGACCGTCATCCCATACATCGTGATCCTCATCGTTCCCTTCCCCACATGTTGACAGGCGTTCAAAAAGACGGGGATTCCCCTCCTCATCAACTCTTGCGAGACAGACCAGGCATTCCCTCACGAGGCTCAAGCTCAGGCGGATGCCATCCTCGGCGGAGGCTCCAAGACGTCGGCACTATACCAGAGGGAGTACTTCCCAGGCTGTGTACACGGTTTCGCTGTCCGTGGAGACCTATCGATACCCGAGGTCAAGGCTGGAAAGGAGGGGTCGTTCAAGGCGACCGTCGAGTTCTTCTTGAAGCACATGTAGACTTGTCATTATGTAAATGTATGATATATGTATATTGAATTCGGTGTCTTAGTTGATCGGCTGGTACTTGCATGGACATGACTTGCTTTACTTTCTGGGTCGCGTGAGACGGACCCGTTGTTTTCCTGTCGAGGCTCAAGCGGATGTCATCGATGACATCCTTGGCGGAGGGAGCCAAGACCTCGGAACTAAGTGTAATATTCTCCAAGCTGGATACTTATATGAAGGGGAAATACATACAACGATCGGCCAAGATCGACAAATACATATAAGACATCATTCCTTGCCTTTCCTTTTCCGAAATCGCCCTCTCATCAGTGATGGAAAAGTCTTAGAGACGTATGACAGAACACCATTCCGTGTTCGTCCGCTGCCTTGACACACTCGGCGTCCATCACACTTCCGCTCGGCGCAGCGAGGTACCTCACCCCACTCTTCCTTGCCCGGTGGACATTGTCAGCAAACGGGAAGAACGCATCGCTTGAGCACGCCACCCCATCCAACTGGCCCGCCCACGTCTTTCGCTCCTCCTCGGTCAACGCCGAAGGCACGGTCTCAAACTGGTCTTCCCACTGTGTCTTCTCACCACCCTCGAGGACCTCTCCGCTCACGAACAGGTCGATCGCGTTGGCTTTCTCTGCGCGTTTGACGCCCTTCTTGAACGGGAGCGCCAGGACGCGCGGGTGATGACGGAGCCACCAAAGGTCTGCTTTACCCCCCGCAAGCCGGGTACAGTGAATGCGGGACTGTTGACCGGCCCCCAGACCGACGATGGCACCGTTTTTAGCATACGAGACGCTGTTGGACTGAGTGTATTTCAGTGCGAGTGTGGCGACGAGCAGGTCCGTCAATGCTTGGTAGGGAAGCTGTGTCGTGCCGTCCTCGTGTGGTCAGTGACACGTGTGTGTGGTGTGTGTGATGAAGTGAGACTTGCCTCTTTGTTTTCGGTGACGATGTTGGAAAAGAGCGTTGCGTCGATCTTGGCGTCGTTTCTGCGTTGCTGTAAGCTGATGCCATACACTTGACGTGTTTCGACTTCGGGAGGCGTGTAGGTGGGGTCCATCTGTCCGCAGGATCAGCGACGTCGGAAGAGATGGAGATGGAGGGGTGGTGGTTACCTCGAGGACGCAGTACTTGCCACCCTTTTTCTTCTTTAACACGTCGAGCGCTTCTGGTGCATAGCCAGGGGCGATCACACCATCGGAAACCTCCCTGGAGATGATCTTTGCAGTAGCGAGGTCGCATGGCGCAGACAGCGCAATGAAATCGCCAAACGAGGACATCCGATCCGCACCTACGTCAACGTCACTCAGATCTGCGACAATGTCCCTTTCCATTTGACAAACTGACCTCGTGCCCGGGCGTATGCACAAGCGAGTGCCGTAAGAGGCTCCTTCAGATCTTCGACTCCATAGACCTGTTTTTCGGTCTCATTCAACTCGACACCCACTGCAGCACCAGCAGGAGAAACATGCTTGAACGAAGCAGCCGCGGGGAGGTTCAATGCCCCTTGAAGCTCCTTCACCAACGCATATGAGTTGAGTGCGTCCAGGAGATTGATGTACCCAGGCGATCCACATAAAACTATGTCGACAACGTGAGACGTGTACCACCAGCCAATGAGAACGCGAGTCACATACCCTTGAAAGGCAATTCACCCTCGGCTACGAACGCTTGCGCCGGCTTTTGATGCGGATTGGCGCCATATCGGAGTACCATTCTCTGCAACGGGTGACTCTCGGGCGACGATGCATATTGCTCTCTAAAGTAGCCACTGATCGCGTCGTCGTACTTGGCGGTCATCTCGAATGCCTTGAGCGCGAGACGGTTCCGCAGAGCTTGACTCACGTCGCCCTTGTTCCATGCCTCCAAGAACGCGTCGTAATCCGCCGGATCAGACAACACACACACCCGCTCGTGGTTCTTGGCCGCCGCTCTGAGAAGGGTGACACCCCCGATATCGATTTCCTCGACGGCTTCCGCGAGCGTACAACCAGGTTTCGAGATGGTGGCGGAAAAGGGATAGAGATTGCAGACGACGATGGCAATCTTGGAGATGGATTGGTCTGCCAAGTCACGCTCGTCGGACGGAATCCCACGCGCGAGAATACCTTGCAATGAAAAGGCGTATCTCAGACCGAGCGTGGATCGTGAGAGAGAGAACGGTTACCTCCGTGGACGGCAGGATGGAGCGTCTTCACGCGTCCGCCTAACATCTCGGGTGCCTTGGTGATGCTGGAGACATCCCTGAATGCACACGTTTAGAACATCTATGGAGGCGATAGGAGTAAGGGACGCGCTCGATTTTGATGTTTGCTTCTCTGATCCTTTTCGCGGTGCCTCCCGAACCGAGGAGTTGGATACCTGCTGCACTGAGGCCCTCTGCGAGTTTGACAAGCCCAGTCTTGTCATAGACGGACAACAAAGCTTTCAGGGATGGTCAGTGCCCAGATCTACGACATTAATGTAGCGTACCAATTGGCTCGGACATGGTTGGTGATCAAGAGCGCGGCCAGCATAAGCAAAATTTTAATAGATCTAGTAATCTTCCTATCCTGGCCGATCAGCGAGTCACAACTACACTACACATCTGTTCCGGGCTGCTGAATGCAAAAAAGAATACAATACAGTGGCCCAATGGTACGTCCCGACTACAAGCGAACTAATGGGAAATGCCGTCATCATACCAGTGGAATATAACCCATCTCACCGACCCTGTACACCTGCCTGTGCAGCCTTCCCTTGGGTCACTGGCATCTGCGGGTGTCCAGGTTGCATCCCCGGGGTCTGACCGTTGGGCAGGCGTCCCATTCCACTGGCAGCCCAAGCAGCGTATTGAGCCGGCAACCTCCCACCAGCTGCCATTCCGTAACCAACCGGATAACCATACATGGCATACTGTGCAATCATTTGCTGCTGGCCATCCATTACCTGTCCCTGAGTACCTATGTTCTGCTGTTGGTTCTGTGGTATATGCGGCGCGACTTGTTGATGCGGGTTTCCCTGTGCATTCATGGGTCGGAGCTGTGTGAAGTTGTACTGGGCTGGCATGGCGGGATGTTGAGCAGCTTGGCTCATTTGCGTTGGTAACTGACTCTGGGCTTGGGCTTGAGTTTGAGCCTGAGCGTGGGCTTGAGCTTGGGCTTGGGCTGCCTGGCTCATCCTCTGTAGTTGCTGCATATGATGGGCATAATACTGCTGTATATTGATATTTGGATGTGCAGCTTGCGTTTGAGGAGATGGTGCGGGGGGCTGTGGAGCTTGTTGGGGATGAGGCTGGGTAGTCGTTTGCTGGGGTGGTAGAGGAGCTTGGGTGGAATAACCGAGCTTGGGTGTTGAAGGTTTGGACTGAGCGGCACCAGGTGCCACCTGGATGAAGTGGACTCCGGCAGGATTTGTACGATGATCAGACGTGGGAAGCTGTGAACCGGCGGCGAGAGGGGATGAATGTGGATGAGGAGCTTGGGATGAGGGGGGACGGGGAGACTGGGTATAGCCACGCTGTGCAGGTGAACCGGCAGCAATCGGTGTACCGACTGAGTGTTGTTGATATGACGTATTCGGAGGGGCGGGTGAGCGAGCATGTACCGGAGGCGATCTTATGGGCGTCTGAGTCTGAAGTTGATTGACAACAGGATGAGGAGCGGGAGTCGCGGTTGATCGCGGGTTCTCGGGCGTGTTTGGGTACGGACTTCCCACAGGTTCCTTCTTGACTTGTCTCGGCTTTGAGGTGTTAGTGGGAGGTTGTGAAGTAGGAGCAGACGCTTGAGCGGTGGCGGTATGTGGGGGTTGAGCGGCAGTGGATTGAGTGGTAGGTGCAGGGGTTGAGCGGTTAGGTGGGTTTGCTATTGCCTTTGCCAGCATTGCTTGGGCCTCTGCCTGGCGTATTTCTCTCACACGTTTCATAACGTCCAATATCGGGTAGCTAACATCGCTAGTCTATCAAGTCGCAAAGGAAAATTCAATGAATGACATACCTCGGGACATGTGAGCGGTTCAGTCTCGGGTTCATGAATTGTATAATCTTAGCACGCCTTGCCTTCTCCGACTCGTCCTCCTCCTGTGTGATCGCAGCAATTTTCCGCTTCAAGGATACTGGAATAGATGGTGTGGACACCCTGAGTGTGTGGTTGACAATGCGAGTGAGGTGGGGATCAGGATCCAGGCACAGAGGAGGGGTTGTGTGCAACTAGAGGAACCAAGTCAGTTCTGCAGACAATTGAACGGACGAAGCATACCAATACTTGTGCCTCCACCTCGAGTACCTGGGGGTCTGCGAGTTTGGAGCCCGTTCGTTGATTCATCAGGCATAGGTCTGCCCATAGGGTTTCATCGTTGGGATGAAGTGTCACACGACTTTTCTCGGGTTTCTCTAGCGGTGGATCCTTTACTCTCTTTGGGCGATAGTCGAGAAGTTCTACCAACATGCAACCTGGTGACAAGAACTCGAGCCGTCTGAGCAAGATCGTCCGCATTGTTATGACGTACCATCATAGAAAGGCACGTGTGCTGAATCAAACAGTTCAAGATAGTCCACTGGTATGCGGTGTGCTCGTACGTCATCCAACAAGGACTAGAAATGATGAATGTTTATTGACGAGGAAACACCGAATCAATCCGGGCTTACCGCGACAGGGTTGTTGTAGAGAAACTTTGGGCCATTGTTAAGTGTCCAGTATTCCGGATAGAGGTGGATGGAGAAAGACGGTGGGTCAGACTCATACTGTTCTAATAGTTCTTCTGCAGAGCGCGTAATGTTGTAGCCCGTCATGCCGGCGTCCAAGTCGTCGTCGTCGTCGTCGTCGTCGCCAATGCCGAGCTTTACATAGAACGACAGCTTCAAGTTCCGCTGTCGAAAACACAGCGTGCCCTATAAACTTTGAAAATTGACCAACGACGAGCTCGACGCCGAGCAACGAATGCTCGTGGATGGACGCGTTACTAATAACATTGATGACTGCCACTGTGATGCACATGCTGTGGATTATGTAAGCAACAAAGCGTTAGAGCACTCGCGGGAAAAATATTGGAACTTGGTGAGATCACGATGGAAAACCAGATTAAAGAGGCCAGTCTCATAAAATATATGTGGTACAATAAGGAACTCACAGTCGCAATAGTTGTTGCCATTTCTGAGGGATAGAAACCCCTCAGTGCGCCAAATCGCGCTATCCAACCTTCTTGGCCAGACTCCAAAAGGATCCCCATATCGGAGTATTTTCTTCCAAGGACTCCAGGGAAGGGGTTTACAGAAGCCCCAGGAGACGGATATCATCCGCGATTTGAAGTTGCTTTGTCGAGACCAGCTGGTTTGAGCCCTCGTGCGTTGGTTAGAACATTCACATGGTGACCCTGATGACAGGCTATCGCGCACGATGCCTTTCGTGCGCTCGTGAATCTCTCGGATTCACCACTTCTTGTCACCTGTTTAACCGATCCATCCTTCTTTGCATTCATAGTATCATATATCTTGGTACGTCACTCCCCCTTTTGCTCGACTGCGCAGATACCCATCATCACTGGCAGAATCCGGATGCCGTCCTCGCAGATCTGGCATCGATGCTTTTATCAAATCTCACCAGCTCATCTTCGGCATGTGCTGCTCTGCTATCTTTGCAGATCCAGGTCGTCCCATTGATTTCGACTACCTCCCCTATTTCATACCATCCAATACAATCAAGGTCGGGCACGTGTTCCGCCCCTGTGCCTTACCCTTCGATAGACCCACAGCAAGTCCATGCATTGCCACTTCTTGTCGAGGCGTTCGTCCAAGGAGCATCCTTGGATTCCAATCCAAACTCGGAGCGAGCACGAAAAGGAGATCTTCATTTCTTATCAAGCGTGTTTGCTAATATCAGTGCAGTAAGTAATTACGGAGTGTTCGTTTCCTGTGCTGCCACTGTCTCATATAGCGCTTTCATTCTTGCAGTCACCTACAGGCAGGCTCTTCTTTATGACTCCAAGACCTGGCGATGTGATGAAGCCTGAGAGTGCACTCGAATATCCACTTTCCAAGATCGTGCCATTCACTGAACATAAAGATCCGATTCGGAGAGGTGGCGTGGTTTCTACGATAAAGTAGGTTTGACCGTCGACCCTAGATCTAACTTACGCTCTTCCGTCATCCAAAGGAACTGCGCTTTTCATGCCTCCGCGCATCAAGCTATATTGTCTCCCGATACGGACGAAGTCGCTGTACCGCCGTCCACTACAGTTGCACCTGGCGTCGATGCATTGCCATACATTCTGCTTCCGCTGGCCGGTCCGGAAGAACTGGATCTAGAGGTGAGTTCGTGCCGCGTAGGTGGTATTGCTCCTCCTCATCACCCGTTTACAGGATCAAGAAAAACTACCCTCCGCTTTGCAGTTTCTGCCTCCAACCAAGAAGAGGGAACCGGATTCAGTACTGCGCCTGATGCATGTTGAAACGCTGCTGCTGTTATGCACCACACGTTGGGGTCGCGATTTCCTGCGAGCCAATGGCGTGTATGAAATCATTCGTGCAACACACTTAGAGGAGACGGCCGACGAGGTACGCCATGGTTTTCTGTACAGTGAAACTATTCCTGAGACTCTGGTGCGTGATCAAGGTGTCCGAACACATCGAACGTCTGGTGCAACTCATAAAGGGCGCAGAGGGCCCCGAGACTGCTAGCGACCGAATTGGCTCGACGGCTGCTTCAGTAGAGGTCCATGAAGACTTCGACGACGAAGACTATAAAGTTGAAGAAATTTAGAAATATATCGAGTACATGCCTCTAATCACATTGGCTATGCGCGTCATCAGAATTTAGGACTCGACCTCAAGAAGTTTTTTCTCTACGGGCCAGCGATCACAATTGGCAGTCGATAGTCCGCGGCAAAACTTGTCACTCGAGGTGGAGCGTGCGCAATCTCAAATGTCTTATGGAGGACTGAGCGCTCCACGAGTGAGTTAACAGCATAAGGGATCCAGTCAGGAGTTCTCAAAGAAAGATCTTTAACGACAAATAGCTACGTATATAACGGATGCGATGTTACCGCATCCGGTATGTACATGACAAACTGCAAGTCGGTCTGGACGCTCGCAAGCAACGTTTTTCTCGACCCGAACCTGCCGAATGAGCATCCCCATTGTATTGGACCTGAATCTGCAGATGTCATGCGTCTGTCCTTTATGCTGGGAGCCGAACATTGCGCGGTGGCTCAGGCAAAAATTATACATCATTCCCACTTAGCTCACATTACCGTTATCGCTAGACGACGCAGAAAGATAGACGCCTGCCAGTGGATCTTGATCAGGACCAGTCTGCTGCTATTGATCTTGGCTATTCTATATCACGGTATGGCTCGCTTCAGTGAGAACAATTAGAAAAATTACTTAGACCCTCAACCTCAGCTCTTCTCTGAATCAGCGGGTAGGCGACATTGTGCAGTACTCGATTGCTCACTGCCCACCTCGGCTGTTAACCCCTACCTGAGCGTTGAGCTGTTGAATCAAACCGTGACCAGGCCTGCGTGGCCTTACGGTCCCTTACGACAGCCAGTTGCCGACCCGTTCAGGCTGCGAACGTGCACCCTATCTCCAATCCAGAAGTGTCGCAGGCTGCGCCCCTCTTTAAGGAAGTACCTCGACGGAAATTCATTCCAGTTGAACGATGGAAAGAATATCGGTAACGTAACGTGGAAACCACAGGCCTATCACACGAGCGGAAAATAAGTGCAAGTCGACACGTCCCTAGCAACCTGGAAGGAGGATGCTTGATTGCTTGCACGCACCTCACTTGTGGTTCGGCACGGGTCTTGACAGCACAATTTTCATTCCCCTAGGACAGCCTCACCCTTCTTCGCGGTCACTCACTGGCATGGCTAGAGCCCGGAGACCCTCGCCCACTCCCAGGCTTCGTAGCATTTATTTTGCCAGGATGGGACACAGTCCAGGCACCTGACACATGCATCAACCCACGACGTCCCGTATCATAGGCCCGATACGATCCACATTTTACTTCAGTTTGCAAAAAAAAAAAGAAAAAGAAAAGAAAACCCGCCAATCCGATGACAAACGCACTGCGGCCTTTCCAACACGAATTCGTTGGACTACTCGAAGTGGATGCGGTGTTTCGTCAGTTCCCGATTGCCCAGTGGAGCGCCAGAATCTCGACTGAGCGGATATTGAACTGCCGCATTATACGGACTTCCAGAAGTTTCTCAAGGTACATACATACATGTGCGATGGCGGTTGGATAGCGGAGGCGCATCGAACTCCACCCGATCGCTGCGTCTCAATTTGATCTTGCTGGCGGCTGCCCTTGTGTACGTGGCATTCATAACGGATCCTACAGGCATATACCGTACGTGTCCATCTTCGCTTGTTGCACGCAGCACGCCGCGCCGTTTCTTGGCCGGGTAAAAACACTGTGCAGAGGGTGCGTAAAACTGCACCTCATACACGGCCTTGTGGTCCAATACAACCACTAAAAGCGTCTGCGGCGCCACCTTGTGCTACAAAACGAGGTAGAGCTAATTCGCGACTTCTGCGTGTGGCGATTTGCGCCTCCCAGGTCCAAGCAGAAGCGCCGGGCACGGCGGCGGTGGAACAGACGAGACAAGGATCGTTTAAATCATTATATTCCATCTGATCTTTCTAGGGTTATCTGACTGCCGAGCAAATCGGCACCAGCACATTATTGATGCCCAGAGCACATCGTTGAAATCCCTGGATCCCCTTGGTCATTTGAGGTTTAAATAAATTCAGGGTTATGACGTCCTCGACGCTTGCCCTAGGTGTAATTCGCAACTTAACTTTGTTCACAGGTTTTTGAACATAGCCCGCCCTGAGACGGTCATCATTTTCTTGATATGCCTTTTCTGGGTGTTTCACCGCTCTCAGTCTATCAAAGATGCCAGGTCACGAGGCTCAAACTGAATTGATTACGTAGGCCATGTACGATGTCTTCAAGGTTAACTTTTTGACATGATACCGCTTTAATCCTAAGGCGCGCAGTTATTATTGGGATACCGGAACTTGGCGGTTTTCCTTCAAAGTGCCTGATCCTGTGGAGATCGCTCCGATAAGCTTTGAGAAAGACTGGATTGTGGAATCCCGGCATGTATATGCAGAATAGTCGTTTGCCACCGTATCAGAGTCTATGCATTTTACCAGATTCGTGTAACATTTAAAGTTAAACCAACTGAATCGACTTTTGTTCCCCATCCCTCCTCCTAGATGCATGAGTATTATAAGGAAATTGAGTCCATAATCACCGTCGGGGGCTAGCATCCACATGGCACATGAGAACGCACGAGCGTGCTGACGAATCTTACGGAAGTAATTTCTAACCCCTCCTCCCATGGTCGCCGAAATCGCTCCTACGGTCCTGCGACCCAAAAGAGCCTTCTTCATCTTCGCTTGCTCCGCTAGAGAGAGCATTTGATTCGTCCATGGGGTGCTGTGAGCTCTGACCTCCATTATCGCCGGCGCGTGATCGTGCTTCTCCTCGTGCCCTCTTTTTTAACTACAAAATTGGAAAATAGACGTCAGAGAGTGCAAGAAGTTCATGTGAAGATCCCCTGTGACGTACAAGTTTTGCATACACGAGGCCACAGGCATTACACAGGGTCCTCGGGCCTTTATTTACACCGTCAGCGCACATGCAACCGGGGATAAGATGACCAGAGTGCTTACCGAGTGGCCCACGACGCCATTCAGGCGTTGATGTCGCGTTGCATCCGAGACATGTTTGACCCTCTTGTGCATGTTCGTCCCCCTTCTGTACGCCAAGCAAGGGAAAAAAACCGTGATTAGTGCCGTCGTATTCGTCACCAAACTGAGTCCGCGGCGCTATTTTACCTGTCGCTTTGACGCGGGAGCGTCCTTGTCACCGATACTCGCGGTAGGCCGAACATCGGGGTTTGATTGTGCGATCGTCGATTGAAGTATCTGCATGCCATAGTTCGCGGACTGTAGCATGCGTTCTATGTTTTCTCCCGGTGGCGACCGGGAGGCACTAAACGTCCCACCCCCCACCATGTTACTAGCGTTATCCACGATAAATCGGTAGGAGTCTTGCATCTGTGGAAAATGCACTGTCGGAAAAGGTAGGCCGAAGAGGGTTATTTGAGATTACCTTGGTGAAATCTGGTCCAGAACCAGGGGCGACAGCGGGGGCAATGGCCGGTGAGTCCTTCTCCCTCCGCCTAGTCCGCGGCGGAGAGGAATTGTGTGAAGAGGCGGGAAGCGATTGTGAATACCCGCTGTCCTGCCTTCGGGGTTCGTGCGGTGCTGGTAGACTGGTTGGCGGGAAGCTACGCGTGTCTGGGGTGGACGCGGGGGGCGGTGCGTCTGGTCGAGGGGCGGTGGAGGTGTATGTCATCTCCGCTTGCATTGACTGGGAAGTAAAAGGTTGTGCGTATTGCTGAGACGCCCAAGATTCTTGTTGCCACTGTTGGGCGTGGGCGGAAGGGATGCTGTACGGAGCCGATGGGTAGGTGGTAGATGACGCATATGATGGTGATGGTTGAAAACCCGGCTGCTGTTGAGGAGACTGGGTCTGAGACTGGGTCTGAGACGTGTTTGAGCGTACGGCCCGCGCCGGAGCTTGGGCAGGGGGTGCCGCATGCTCGAATGGAGTGGTGGGATATGACGAATAGTCATAGGACGAACCCGTTTGCTGATGATGATACATGGAGTCTGTACAAAGCAGGGATGGATTGCTACTGGAAACACGGCGGCCGTACGCGCTTTTATGCGTGGCGATATCGCAGGGACAAAGGAGGTGTGTGCAAACTCGGAACGCGAGTCCGCGTTAGGAGTTTTCTGGTATGCTTGACACGAGGCTAGCTATAAATCCGAAATGAAACAATGAGTGAGAGAAGAGATCAGCATCGAAGGGTGTTAATGATTAGCTTTGGCACGCAACGATGAACCAGGACAGCAAGCGGTTCCGCTCCTCGCGGCCGATATGGCTGCAAAAACTTAGCGTATGACAGCGAACCGGCGCGCGGGGTCAGGCCTGCCGCGCCGAAGAGAAGGATGTATCAGAGCCAGACGACGACCAAATCTCACATTTTACAACACAATTTGCCAGCGTCGGCCGCGCTGCTGAGTCAGTGCTGGCAGCGGTGACTGTCGGTTATGTGGACAACATCAAAGATCAGCGAAAAGAGCCGCGAGGGTCCTGATGCACTGGAACACAAACTGCAAGGATTTGATTCCGCTGTCAGATGTCAACGGCTAGGATGTAATTTGGCAAGTTGACGGTGCCAATGGGGCCGGAGGCTGATTACAATTGATCGCTAGTTCATTCGGGAAGGGGAATACCGAAGCGCAGCGGGCGTGGTAGTATATACAATCTCAACTCACGCCGGTAGTGTACCCTTGATCGACTGAAACTCGCTACGGCACCCGCGAGGAGGCCGCGCTGCAAGCAGCCGGTGGACAGAAGAAGTTAATTATAATGGCCTCTGAGAAACGACCAACAAACCGCAGACGCTTCTCAACCTCACTGTCCAAATTGCCAGATATGACCAACATGCTTGTATCATCCTATCCAAATGTCCGTCTATTAGATAAAATGCGAGATGTCGCTATGATGATGTGACAATTGCAACTCCTTCATAATGGTGGCGTGTGTGGAAAACTGGAACAGAACGAGTGGACGTGTAATTAGTAAAACGTTATCCTGATTGTAAGCGATCCTGTCCCTTCAGCCTTCTGTGATCTGGTCCCTCTCCCCACTCACTCCACTTGCCCGTACCAGCTGCGCTTCGGATGGCCGATTGGTCATCGTCATCTTTTCCTTCTTCGTCCGAGGTTGGCTTGGCAGGGTTCTTTGTCGTGCCGAGACCACCCGCCGCGCGTTCCTGCGCTCGCCTTCGTCTGCGAATAATCTGTTTGCGGTCCCGAATCGCGCGACGGTAGTCCGACCCGTCACCATAAAACAGCGAGTATTCGCACCGCGGACAGATCCATTCATCCGCAGGATTGACTATCTGTGCTCTGGGTGTGACTATCTCCTTTTTTCGTCGACGAGGAGGGAGTTCTGCAGACAGGAACCGAAGAGGTTGCGGGCCGAGTGAGTTTTGCGCATTTAGAGTGGCCTGGACTGGGTTGACGTGCCCAGAAGAAGGAAGGCGAGAGGGGACGTAATTGTTACGGTGGTGTGGATTTGACGCAATAGAGAGTGCATTACGCTTTTTCTTCTTGCTCCCGCGAGTTTTCCCTGATGGGGACAACTCTAAAGGGTCCGCTGAAGGGTCGCCACCTGGCGAGGAGGGCTGGATTTTCCCCGACCGTTTCGTCCGAGATGCTCTGCTAACAGCAAGGGCTGCCTGTTTTGCTTCCGTGGCGGCTTTAGCAGCTCTGGCTGCTTGTCGCGCGAGTTCTGCTTCGAAGCGTGAACGGAGTGCCAGCACCTCCTCTTTTGTCGCAATGAGGCGATCAGAGGCTGAGATAAGGGCCGAGATGGTCAAGCTCTACCATCAGCAGAGAACACGACATTATCACTCACTCGCACTGGGAAACGTAAACATGAACTGTGCAGCCGGGAATGAAACACCCTTTTGGGTGGCCCTGCGAGCAGACGCCTGCGCCGCCGCCGCACGAGCCGATCGAGGACCTCGTCGACGAGATAGACGTACTTTCGGTGGAGTAGCGTCGGAATTGAACATGGTGCTAACGAAGGGCAGGTGTGTGGAGAGTGCCTGATCAAGCGCAAGCGCATCTCCAAGTGACAAGGCACCAAGAACAGCCGCAAGCTGACGCTTTCTGTGCTTGAGCAGCTCCTTGTGCTGCAAGCCCGCGAGGGTCGATGGACTAATCTTGCCTTTCCTCGGTAACTGAGCCATCGAAGAGGGTGGAGCAGCGAGAATATCGAGATCTTGATCTGGCCTCCCCGTCGACAGCGCATTGTCCCCTGTCTCTTCTTCCACGCTGAGTGGCAGGCTCACCTCCCTCCCATTTACAGACCCAGAGATATTGGCTGGAACCTTCCTTTTCTTCGTATTTCCTGGCTGCTGCAGATGGTCGGCGTAATCACCTTCGCTATGATCCTCATCCTGCTTTCCCGATCCCAGCCCCTCGGCGAATCGCTGGTAGACAGCACTCAGATCAAAGGTCTGAGAGAAAGATCCCGATAGATCCCCATCAAGGGCCTCGCTCTCAACACCCGGTGTGATATCACCACCGCCGAGCACGGAGGAATAATAGGACTGCAAGGCCATTTGGGATGAAAGGGAGTCGGCACGTGCGATGAGCTCCTCTGCAAGGGATTCTGCACCACCAAGAAGGTCGGCCATGGGTTGAATGGGGTCGTCTAGTTCAGAGACCTGTGCAACAACGTCGGATGTGCGTCTGCGTTTAGGTAACGGTTTGAGCCTCCTCAACGGCGGAAATTCAGGTGCATCGAAAGCGGGCGGAGAACCTTGTTGATGCATCGTTGCAGGGCTCTAGAGAGAAGTTTTCTAGAAAGTACAGCGTTGTCTGATCCGTCTGCAGAGAACGAAGTGGTAAAGAAACACGAGCTGACGTGTAGCCGGGGCTGGCGAAAGATGTGGTTTCGCCTTGGCTTTGTCGTGAGATCCTGCGTGCCACTGGTGGAAAAAGTGCAGATGATATTCCGGTCTCACTGAATTTACAAGTCTAGGAGTGTTGCCATCGAATAAGAAAAAGAAGTACGGTACAGGATATGCGATGCTCTAACAGTTAATAGTGTCTCGTGATACTACTATGAGGGGATATCAAAATAATGTCCGACTTGCGAATCGCAATGCCAATAAATGATGGGGTATCGCGAAACGAAAGACCGACACTAAGGGTAGGATGTATAACTGCTCATGGTCTACGGCCCGCCGTTTACGTCTATCTATAATGCGGGCGGAAATGAGGTGATGGTGACGCATGGTGGGATGAGAAGTGGAAGGTAGAAAGACAGACGCGCCGATGACAATAGAAACACAGACATAAGATAGGCCGTATAGTCTTCATGATGAGCAGGTGCAACGAGACAAATCCATTCGAAAGAGCAGCGCAAAAGTCCGAGCGATTCAAAGAGAGCGAGAAACGGATAGCGAGAACGAGGCGGGAGACCGCTTTATCATGTAATGGTTTTCATGTGAGATCGGATCGATAATAAGGTGCTTGAAGGACCGCGTGTAGGGAGGCAGTAAACGACGACGGTTGCGTTGAATCTTGCAGAGGGTTCTTTTTACCACCAGCTGGATCCACCATTCCCATAGCTATTTCCTCCGCCATACCCACCACCATAAGATGGACCTCCTCCGTATCCTCCTCCCCTACCGCTGTATCCACTGTACCCCCCGCCCCCGCCTCCGCCCCCGCCGCCACCGTGCGAGCCACTTGATTGGCGGTAGTCGCGGTTCCCAGCACGACCTCTGCCACCACCACGACCACGACCTCGGTAACTGCCACCAAAGGTTGTCTCCTGGACGACCGATTCCAACCATGAAGGAATTTCCTGATTAGCTTCACGGAGCAGTTCCATTAGGTCCCTGACAATGTTCTTGTTACCGCGGTTGAAGAATGCGGTAGAGACACCCGTGTTACCCGCACGACCAGTACGACCAATGCGGTGCACATAATCGTCGATGTCAGAGGGTAGATCGTAGTTGATAACGTGGGTAACATTGGGGATATCGAGACCGCGAGCGGCGACAGCCGTAGCCACGAGAATAGGAGTGCGTCCGGTACGGAACGTTTGGAGTGCCATTTCACGCTCACGTTGAGAACGGTCGCCGTGAATGGACGTGGCGGGGAGGCGGTTTGACATAAGGAAGTCGGAAAGCATATCGGCCATCCTCTTGGTCTCAACAAAGACAAGGGTCAGACCACCCGCAGGTTCGGATGCAAGGAGATCAAGCAGGACAGAGCGTTTGTCAGGGTCTTCAACGTACTCGATCTTTTGCGTGATGTTTTCCGAGGTGGATCCTACACGCCCGACAGAGAGGAAAATGTAGTCCTTGAGGAAGTCCCGAGCGAGCATCTGAATGTCGCGGGGGAAGGTTGCGCTAAACATGAGAGTTTGACGATCCTGAGTGCCGGGCATATCTTCCCCTTGCACGATGCGCCTGATTTGGGGTTCGAAACCCATATCCAGCATGCGATCAGCCTCATCGAGGACGAGGTAACGAATGTTTGCCAAGCTGATACGGCCTCGTTCGATCAAGTCCACGAGACGTCCAGGTGTGGCGCTGAGGAGATCACATCCACGCTCGATCTGACGGAGTTGTTGGTTGATATCGGCCCCTCCATACACAACGGCGGGGCGGACCCACGACCGATAGGCGAATTTACGGGCTTCATCGTGGATCTGGCTGACCAGCTCACGGGTGGGAGCCAAAATTAGGGCGGTAGGGTAGGCTTTACGTGTGCGTGAGTAACCCATTTGGGGTGTTTCGGCAGGTGGGGCACGGGGCCCAGAAGCAAAGGATGCCGATAAGATAGGGAAGAGAAAACCTCCTGTTTTTCCTGAGCCCGTCTGCGGTTACACGTTAGCTGACACAGACCCACAGCAGAGTAGAATGGGAACTTACCTGAGCGCAGGCCATTAAATCTCTATCGGCAGCAACAATGGGAATGGAGTACTTTTGAACCGGAGTTGGCGTAGTGTAACGAGCCAAAGAAATGTTCTCGAGGAGAACAGGATCTAGTGGTGGGTTCGTGAAAGCATTGACTGGTTCGGGTACTCCGGCACCAGTAGCTTCGACAGGGATGTCATCGTATTTCTCGAAATTGATGCCTGTATGCTGCTTAGACGGATCGGAAGCGTCCCCAAAGAGCTCCTTCTCAAAACGCATGTTGCGGGAACCGACAACGTGGACACCGTTGCGCCACACACCGGCTCCAGGCGCATCGCGTGGAGGGCCATCACCCCGGCTCTCTTTCGAGGACCAGCCATTTGTAGAGGGGCGACCTGCCCAATCATTTGAAACCCCCCCACCAAAGGCACTATTTCCGAAACCGCTGGGTCTACTTCTGTCATTGTGTCCACCACGCAGTGATTCGTAACCACCGCGAGGCGATGCGCGTGGGTCGTTCCAGCCGGAACTAAAGGAGCGCCGGTCAACTACCAAGTTAAATGCAGGATGCCAAATGACATACCCGTTGGTGGATGGAGATGGAGAAGGGGTGGAAGCAGCGCGCTGCGCATTTCTCAAGTGCGGGGGGACATATGCAGATTTTGCCCCATTGATGCCGAGAGAAGCTGTGAGGGAGTGAATCTGAGGGCTACAGTGAACAAGACACAGAAACTGACCAAACTGAGTCTCGAGACTTCCGTTACCGTTTACAATTCCATTGGTCATATTAGAAGGAAACGATGAACTTCAGAGTTCTTTTTTTTCTGTGCTGTGTGTTGTGTGTAGCTGTCGCTAATGGAGGGAGAGAAAGAAAGCCAAGAAACACAAAACCGGCACGAAAAAAATCAGATGGGAATCGCTGACTAACTCATTACCGCTTTTGGAATTCTATTTTTCACGCATTTTATCGACTTTGAACACGTACACAAGTTCAACATGGCTCAACCTCAACTTCAGCAGCAACAAGGGCTGCCTCTGCAACCGGGGCAGCCCCACCCGATGCAGCGACCGCCGCAAATGATGCCCCCACCCCAGCCTGACCCTGTCATGCAGGCGCGTATCGACGCCGACTTTCGTCCAGTCGACCTCGCCATCGGTGGTCCTGGCCACGCGTTCGCGTTCTGCAACAAGCACAAGGTCGAAAAGTGTGACGAGTGCAATTTAGACTTTACCGCTCTCAATCGTATCTCCAAAATTCTCGTCACCAATCCCAACCTCCGCTGCCCGCCTCCTCCGAACGTCGTCCAACAAAAGCTTTCACAGGCGGTCACGAATACAAAGGACGAAGGAAACGTACGCATAGAGTCCGGCATAGCGTACACAGTCGCTCATACCGTAGGCAGAATCTCTACAAAGTCAATAAGCACAAGGAAGCTCTTTCCAAGTACAATCTTGCTGCAAGCATCGCAGTGCAACGTCCACCTTGGGAAAGCTCGGCAGTGTTCCGGGAGGAGTTGTCTACTGTAGTCTCGAATAGATCAACAACCTTGCTCGAGCTCGGTGACTATCTCGGTGCCCTAGCCGACGCGGAGACCGTCATCGCCGTTCGCCGTAACTGGCCAAAGGGCCATTTCAGGAAGGCAAAGGCACTTGTGGGGCTCGGACAGCTCGAAGAAGCTATTGAATCAATATCTCTTGGGTTGCAGTTTGAGCCGAACAATGCCGTGAGTCCTGTTTCTAATCACCTCCCTCGTATCTGATCCATGCACAGGAATTGAATGGTTACATGGCTGAACTCCACAAGCTTGCTGAGGCTCGTGGCTCCGCAGCATCGACGTCCGAAAATACAGCACCTGACACTTCTCCGCCGGAGTAGATGACTCTAGTACATATTGTTTCCCTTTCCCTCGTGCATTTTACCACTGGCCCTGTATTGTCATCTGTCGCAGATATACAATTTTGGCGTGGAGCAAACGCGCAACGGTGTGAAGTAGTAGCTGTGAGTCTTTAGCTCGTCATGTGTCGACCTTGCGATATGTTATCTAGGTATGTCACCTTTGTAAGACGTTGCTGCCGACACGAACCGCCGAAGATATACATACGTTATGAAACCAGAAGTGCCACGCCGGCGGCAGCTTGGCATCGCCGGTGCTGAAGCGCTGACCACTCCATTTCTGCTCCTGGGCTCAATCGTACTCAGCCAAGCTTCATCAAACATTGTCATTTTTCAGGAACCCTTAAGGGTCCAAGTTTTTTTTTTTTGTTCTCAGTCGAACGCTTACAGTAACACGATCCCCGAGCTTGCCAGTGCACGCAATCAATCTGAATTAGATGATGATCCGATCTTCAGCCGATATCTAGTGCAAGCACCGGTCATATTACCAGCTGCGCTTCAATTAACCTCAGCTCGAATGGAACTTTGTGACGATAAGTGACGTTTCGTCGGTGGCATCTGCAGTTCCTGTAATGATGACGCCGTTCACGCGTTCCGCTTCCAGGAACGCCATCTATCAAAACCAGCCCCACGCAGTCACCCAATGAATGCATCTGTTCGTTTCCTGTGGGCAACAATACCTGTACTTTTGAGACGCTGTGTGTACCTACCATTTTTGGACTGCTAGACCCGTTTTTCATGCAGGTTCCCCGAAAGTAGAACTTGAATCCGATATGCATTTTTTTAGATTCCGCACACACGAATGATTCTTCTCGCCTGTAAGTTAGGTCCGTCCAGGCGCCGAGGTGAGTCAGAGAGGCAGGTCCTGCCGCAAGGACACCGAACCGGCATGTATCGTGCCGGGCAGATCACTGGCAGTCATGTCATGGCAGCAGCAGCCGAGTTCAGGAGTCATTACAAAGTTTCATCTACATTCTCGTGGAAAGGTTCAGCTCGGATATTACCTGAATATCTCATACTCACAGCGTGGCTAGGTCCAATTCTGGAATCCGTAGTTTTGCGAGGGAGGCAGTATAAAGGTGACATGCCTCGCAAGTTTCAGCTCATCCTCCGAGACTCACTCGTCGCTAGTAAGACCACTTCGCCGGCGTCCCTCCTCAACGTGCTGACATTGATCCCAGCCACCCCTGCAACAATAAATCAGCTTCATATACGCTGCAAAAATGTTCTTGAACACTGTAAGGGATACTTCTTCCAGCATGAATCCACTCCGCTGATCCTCGTTTGCAGGACGTCGGCGAGGGCAGTCCATTGGCTAACTGTTGCCCCAAGAAGGGAAAGGCGCCGGGGGGCAGGCCAGACGACAACATCGCGAGTGTCAAAATCACCAGACCTGCGACCACGCGACCCGTGCAGACAATCAGACAAAATATAAGGGGTGCATGAACGCCCCGTTGGATAGATGACAGAGGGAGAGATATTTCCCGGGGCGACGTGAGGAGACGGATGTCTAAAACGGTTGTATTTCTTGACTGAGCAGTGTATCATTTTCGTAAAAAGAGAGGGAGGGAAAGAAATGGTCTTATCGTCCTTACTAGAGGATAACTTCCCCCTGGAGACGGCCATGATTAGGCGAAACTGACAGGAACTTTGCGCCGTCAAGGCCTCGTATGTAAGCCTGGGACGAACACTGGCGTTTCCCGTGCCAGCCATGGTACTTGAATAGTTAGGCTAGCGGGGGTTGATGTTAACCGATCATAAAACCACAAAGGGATATGTACCTCAAATGGCCGAGTTTCCCAACGTGCTTCGGGGCCTTTCTGAATCTTCTGTCGGTATTCGCCATTTCCGACGATTGCGAAGTTCGTACAGGGGACCCTTGACAATGGAGTTATTGTCCTGTGGAAGGGACCGATAGACGGGTCCACGGTTCGAAGAGGAGCTGTCAAACTTTGTTGAATAACCCGAAGATGACAATTGTAAATACAGGCCTGGGGAACAGTACTCCATTGGATAGTAATTCGACAAGTTAACAGCTCCCACGCTAAGTAGAGCTGGGACTACGATCAGATTATAACTCACGAGAAACGGCTTACTTTTGCAACTCAATTGCTCACATCAACGACAGTAAGCGCTACAGAACGATATGACCATGCGAACGCAACGTCTCTACATTTCAAAACCGACAGAAATACGTTGGAGTTCTACCCTGGGCCTTGAAAATGGACATCATGCATCACTGCGGGACGACTTGGCGCTCTATAAATGTGAATCGTGTCAAAGTTGACTGCGCGCCGAACCTGCTGTCCACGGAGGTAAATGCGGACGATGGAGACCAAGATGGCCAAATGAAGACGCGTTATGAACCCCAAGCTCTACCTCTTCGTCAAACTTGTCTGATCTCCGACGGAGCCGGCTTCTCCGCCTCCATGGTTACATTGTCAATCTTGAGATCCGCAGAAACAGAAGTGATCGATATAATGGGACCACTACCTCCCCACCCTTCCAGGGGAGTGCGGTCCGCATTTTCAACTCGTAGGAAGAACTCTGGAGACAGAAAGCCATTGCTATTGCCCTCTGTGAGGACAACACCATTCGCGGAAAGATAGAACTTGATTCCCGCGTCAAGAGCTTTTTGAACATTCAAAAAGACGAGTATTTGAGACGAGTTCCGCATGCCTGTTTTATTCAAATGCAATGATTTTCCTGTGAGTGGGGATCCCTTGATAGCTGCAAGGAATGCACCTACCGCTGACAACATTGTTACCTGGAACATTTTGCGCGAGATGGATGTGATTCCGTGTCATCCTCGACAAGCCTTGGGTGGCTAGCAGAGGAAAAGGCTTAGGAAACGGGAAAGAGGGGGGACAAAGAGAAGCGAACCTATCAGCTGCCATGCTTGTCGTGTTGTACCATGGACAGCAATGGGTATCTCAGACGCTGATACTATAGGTTGTAGATCAAGTTCGATATTCTAGAGCGCATGTTGGGCAGAGGGCTCGGGGAGATTTGCAGATATGACAGACCTTGATAGAATGTCCTTGATTAGCCCTTATCCACCACATATCTGCACCAGTAGATTCCGCCGTTTGCGGCTCAAAGAGAAGATGATACCTCGACTTTTGATCGCGTTTTACGATATCTTGTAAGTGCATGAACGTGACATCTCTGAACATGGGGTTAGAAAGCTGTCTGACAAAGTGAGCTCCATTGATCGCGATATCGCTCATGTTGCGGGCTCACCACGTCCGAGACCCTTGCATAACCGTCCTGGCGGATATTCAAACCAGCCTTTTCTGCACCGTGACGAAGTAACCATGAGAGGCTCTTCGAGAGCCGTGCATCTGGGGAGTCCCTTGGGTGCCCGCGTAGCTTGGGAGTCGGTCCCTTCTTCATCGGTCTGCCTTCCTCTTGGGATTGTGCCCTCATTTTCGGATAGCAAAAGCGTTGACCCGAGAACTGTCTTCGTCCTCTGCTCAGACTGGCAGCATAAATATCGTTGAAGACGATGGCCAACATCCACGGTACTGGGACCAGAAAAGTCGATTTATAGCAATGGTTACCAAATGCAACTGTACTGATCCAGATCAACAAATGTCAGCACCGACTCTGTCATGCCTCGCGTTTCGTTCCAGTCCGTCTCAGTCCGGCTCGTCGCCGTCCCTTTGAAGCAGTGCAAGTCCCTCCAGAATGACCGTCCCTCATTCCTTGAAATTGGCGGGTCTCAAGGATTATATTTCGCAGCGCGAAATTCGACTCTCACTGCCCTCGCGATGGGTGGCTGCTTCAGGGGAAGACTGTCGCACGCCAGGACGCAACACGATTCAAACCTGGAGTCACTGGGCGAGTCAAAAAATTAGAAGGAACACCACAGACGTCGCCACCGTCGATGAAGTCCACCTGTTCCCCGGTTGGGCGACGAAGCAACAACGCAGTCCCAGTCCAAATGAACCTGAAAGTGGGCTATTTGGTTTCTGTTCGATTCCTGCGCCAATAATACTTTTAATAGGTGCTTCTTATGTCGTGCTCCACGTCTCTGGGTTCGCGACGTCTCGCCGAACATCCGAATTCCTCACCCGCTCACAGCGGGCCTTCCTTAAGCTTGCCAGAGGTATGGACTCTTGGTTCTTGGGGGTTGGAACACTGTACCCTGTTGACCATGATGATAGGCTTCGCCGACATACCCAAACCTCAGCCCATACCGCATCCAACTGATACCGAACTACAAGACTTTTCGGAACGGCTACATCTTCCACCTCGTCCCGGCGAAATTTCCGATGATTATGAGGCCGAGAATCTCGACGCTCACTTTCGGGACAGCGGGAACCACAGCCAAGACATGGACGATACCCACTTCACCCCTCAATTAATACCAGCGGATACTATACCCGCCGAATTGGCACGGTTGCATGAAAACCTAGAGTCGCGACTCAAGCTGTTCTGGGCGTCATCATTGTCCTCGCGAAGGATTCAAGTCTCCGTTTTCCTACAGTCAGCTGGTCCTAAACGTCACCGACACTCGCTAGAAATTCGACCTCTCCTGACCCGAGAGATGGTCACTGGCCCGGATGGACACTTTTCAGGCACATTCAGCATAGATTGGAACGATGTCTTTATCGATACGCACATTACATCCAATCAGACACACGTTGAACATGAACTGCTGGTGGAGGCGCGGATCACCAACACGGAACGCATGCCAGGGCTCCACGAGACACCCACAAGCATCATGCATATACCAATAACTCATTCGATCGTACGCGTTATCTCCGACATTGATGACACCGTGAAAGTTTCGAGAGTCGTGGAGGGGGCACGTGCAATTTTCAACCAAGTGTTTGTTAAAGATCTAGAAGATTCGGTCATTCCTGAGATGGGAGAGTGGTATGGTACAATGTGGGAGCGCGGGGTTCGCTTTCACTATGTGGTCCGTCCGCATGCCCAATTCCTCGCCCGAGTACTCACGTTGCGAACAGTCAAATTCTCCTTTCGAGCTTCTTCCTGTGATCAATCAGTTTATCAACATCTCGAAGCTCCCCCCCGGTTCAATCCGTTTGCGCTCTTACGCGGGGCGATCGCTCTTTAACGGTCTTCTATCGGCACCAGCGACCAGGAAAAAGGGGAATGTCCTCGAAGTTCTGGATCATTTTCCAGAATCTCAGTTTCTTCTCGTCGGAGACTCCGGAGAACAGGATCTAGAGTTGTACTCTTCGCTGGCTGCCGAGCGGCCAGGTCAGATTGCTGGCGTATTCATACGGGACGTGAGCGCCGTTGGTCTCGAGGATCCATCCGGGGTAAAGGCAGATTTCGGGTTGATCAACTCACCAATGAGGCTTAGGTCGAAGGGGACTCTACCCCTCCCAAGCTGCGTACCATTACGTACAGTGCCGAAACGTGCAGCTTCAGATACGGACGTTTCCCCTCCACACCCTGGTGCTATCCACATTGCTCGACCCCAGAAAAAGGGGAGCCTTCCCCCTACGTCATTTTCGCTCGAACCTTTACCCGATCCCAAACTCTTGTCCCGTGGATCGGAGGACTCGTCGAGTTCCATCGCCTCGACGGGTTCTTCCGTGTCCTCGAGTTTACGTTCAACACACCAGGTACGGCCCATCACGGAAGGAGAAAAAAAGCGATGGGATTTACAAAACCGGGTGAACAAGGCACGGTTACTGATGCCGTCGCATATCGTGTTGAGAGTGTTTGGGCACCCAAAGGAGTGCGTGGAGGCGGAGCAGATTATTCGACGGTTCATGGATGCATGAGCTAACTTTGGACGTTTTCGGATCGAGTGCGGCTCGCCTGCCAACCGGGCCGTGTTCGTCCCTTCATGTAATGGATTAGTACAACTAATTAAGTTATTTTAAGTTTTCCGCCGATGGTCTTGCGTTACGCCCGTTGATCAGGTTCTGGTTGATTGCGTCTGCTTTATCGTAGAGCTCAACTCTCCGACTGTTATCTCGTTTAGCCGTCTCGTGCGCGCGCTGGGGACATACCCCCCGTGATTCACGAGATAGTTCAGGGAGGTATCAATCTTTCCTCCTGACAACGGGACATGTTCTCTCCACGTGCGGCTGAATCTGGAAGAGCCAAATCTGTTGCTATCTCGCGAGTACTGGACACATATAGACAGAAATCGACGGGGGCTGATAAAGACTTCTAAGGCTACACGGGGAAGAAATTGAACCGGGATCATGATGGGGCTAATACGCAGTACGCCTCCCGTTTCGACTTCTTAGTCATTAGCGGCGGACGTTTTGCTCAGTGGTATTGCTGCCGCTGCATCCGCTCGTCCCCTTAGTGCCACTATTGACAATTGTCGGGTCTCCCTTCCCCCAATAGGGTTGTTTGATCGCGGCCGTGTTGGGGACCTGATTAACGGTCAGCTTTCGTCCAGACTCCGGACTGAAGCTCCCGCCGGCGAGAGCTTACCTCTGTGTTTCGCATTTTCTTGAGTGGATTCTGTAGAAAATATATTTCGCTTTTACTTCTGCGTGTGGGGTAGGGTAAGCCTTCAAGTCGTCAAAAATAACAAGAGATCGAGGAGCTGACTGACCGGCTCGCTGTGGAGGATTTGTTGGTTGACTTGTCCTCCCACCATGATACAACTCCTCTTTATACCTGACAGGACCATGCATGTTCAAATGCGCGTCTCTCTTGATGGTTCGAATCCCACGCAACAGAGGCAGGTCTGTGCACCGCTCGCACCGGGTGTAATGATCGGTATGAATGATCAATCGACCCACCAATGCCAAGTTACCGCAGCGCTTATCCATTATTCCCTTCTCGGCACGGTGCGTCGTCGTCGAGCATCACGGAGATGAAAACCAAAACCCTCAGCCCTCGAGCAGTGGTTCGTTCATGATGGTACCCTGGACCATCATAAATCATGGTTACCTGAAGCGCTACTTTCGAGATGTGGATCACTCCAGAATGCTATGAACAAGGGCGGACTCAGCTCTGCTGATCGCCGAGGCTCTTTCTTTCGGACTGCGCACTGATCCCATCACGCACTGTGAGAGGGGCGCATGTCATGTTCTTCTTGTGGCACCTGCAACGTGATCTCTAATCCAAGAGGCACGCGGTTTGTGGAGACAAGGTTTGGTTTGACAATTCCAACTTTGGCTATTTGGCGATTACCACCGTGCCTCCTGATGTTGTGTTTCCGAACGTGACGGGTTGAAACCGTGATGAAAGTGCACTGCGTCTTTGAACCAGGAACGTTCTGCTGTGAACAGCTCCTTGATAATCAGATATTGATTTACGCAGGTATCGATGTTTTCTTGTATTCCGTCACCTGGTGTTTGCTTAACCCACACTGCCAACGATGAAGACCATTGGTATTGCTCATCAAAAGATCAACTCGGCAAGTCACATGTAAAGCGACGCAGGACGATGACCAGTGCGAATGAGCTTACCCAATACCATCACCGGGCAAACAACGTTCGTAGAACAAGGAGGCTGGCAAGATGATCGCAGAAGTTACTTGTCCGTCGGAACTATTACAAGGGAACACCCACCAGAGTCCACGGAACACGATGTGTCCGGATCGAGCATTTGAACAAGATCGTTTCTCCGCATTCTGTCAACTCTCTCCACGACGTGTCCGTGAGTCTTCGCCACATGATCGAATACTGGGCATCAAAAAAGATCCCCAAAGAGGCGGAGACGCACGGCTGTGATTCATTTACGAGTCGGATATATGATGCGTTGAAACGCCCGGTTCAAGCCTTTGCCTTGAGGTGTGACTGCCAATCAATGAACGCTTGATCAGCCGCCAAGGGGTTCTGTTCCTGGCGTCCACCCATGCCTTGTATGTCCGCCGAATGTACTAGACGCCTAGTCTAACCAAGTCCGGAAACCCGCCCATCAAAACGTGTGAATGGCTTTCTACTCATTAATTGGAGCAACCGCAACGTACACGCGACACTGCTGACGAACGGTCTGAGGCATTAGACGGGCAGTCCCGTTCATTTGTGGTGGGGGCGAGCACAGCGGAACCAAAAGTCGTTGCCTTTCTCAGGCCGAGCTGATGGACATGTCAGTGGTCTTTACGAGATGACTCTCAGGTGGTAAAGAGAGGGTAAAGCGCGTGAAACCCTCAAATGGACGAGTGGCTGTTCTGTGACCCCAAGGCTGAGTGCGTTATATGAATCATCGAGTCATAGCTATCTTACTGGGTATAAATTAGATGAATAAGCGCGACTGTGCTCTTGCCAGGCTGAATAGATGATGGAAAGGCTGTAAACATTGCAAAGCGAGGAGCATAGTCTAAGCGATTTGATGCTTGTAACATAACCTCTACACCGGGAACTTGACTCACCCTATCCTCATCAAATATACTCTTTGTGCAATGCTTTGGATGCTGTTCTGAAGTCAGTCTCGTCGATGGGGCGCGTCGCAGTGTACGCGAGATCATCATAGGTTTCCGCGACTGAGTCAGAGTGTCTGAATGGATCGGGAAGAGCATGCATAAGCTTCCATTATTCACACTTTTCTTGATCCATCTTGTCATACACTGGAAACAGCAGGCGCAGGTTATAGCTATGATGTTTTATCTAGCACAGAATCAGGGTAGAGGTAAGTCCACTTTCGCCTGATGCAGATGCAGATCCGCGATAGAACCTGTAGGCAGACCTGAACGTATCGTATCCTTCACGTTCCCCGGAGGGAGTAGGCATCCGTATCCCGAGCCGACACTTGAATGTCAGCCCGTGCGCTGAGTCTCATCGAGAGTCGATACGAACAGCGAAAAGCCGATCAACCCTTGGCCCACGCGTGTTTAAACGAAGACACGTGATATTGTCACGTCACGTCACGTCACATGCCTTTATTAGGAAGACAAAGATCACCCTGACTCAGTGACTGTCTCGCCTCTTCACCGCCATCCACGACGGTGGCAGCAGCTTTGTCCGTTGTTTCCTAGTAATTAACAAGGTTAGTCGTAATGAATGGTAGATGCCCCCACAAAGCTGTCTAAATTCCACTGCAGCCCCAGCGCTCATTCTTGCATCCATCTCATAATGAATACCGCCGCAAGGGGCTCACGTCGCAATAACACTCAGCGACGCCAACCCGTATCCATATCTGGTCCTTCAGCTCTATCTAGCCAGCGCAGGCGCAGGTCCAGGTCACCCGATCCTCAACCAGTCCAACAACAGGGTCAACCCAACCCGACGCGCAAACCTGACGCTTCTCATGCCGACCAGAATAAGCGAAAGAAACCTGGGAACCCGGCTCTTCCATCCTCGGGCTCGAGGTCTTTCCTCGTAGCTGTCGACGATGCCAATTCTGACCGCGGACGCAAGTCCAAGGTGAAATCCCGTCCACACAATCGCCATCTTGCGGAGAACTCTGCCCATGTGACTACGTCTCGGGCACCCGAAGCCCATGCTCCTATCAAGCGGGAGAGATCAAAGTCTCGAGAATCTCTCAGGTTGCCATCGAAGGGTGCCGCCTCCGATGCTGAGGCATCGGGAAGAGATGCACAGGGCATAATCGACACGCGCGCTGACTATAGTGGTCCCCTTGCCGCCGCCGAGTTTGCGAAAATGAAACGGGAGCTAGACGGCTGGAAAAAGGTACGCATATATTCTACTACAATTATTTTCACGTCGCTCACTTCGTCTCTAGTTAGCTCAGGAAAACAAGAAAACCATCAAGAAACAAAACAAGG
>JBBPQV010000251.1:0-28293 GCA_038092675.1 Boletus rufocinnamomeus
CTTTGATAATCTTTTGGCCATCACCTCGTTGGTGTGGTAAGCCAGTCCACGGTTCGTGCCGAAAAAACTCATGAAAAAACTCCCGAACGCCGGTCAACATTACACAGGAGTATTGCGGTGAGGCGTTGCCACAAGTATCGTCACAAGATTGAATCCACATCCTGATACTCCACCTCTCTCTCTGCTTCCCAGAGTGAACCTATCGTGAGCGGTCTTGTCATCCTAATCGTTCACCTGTGAGTGCATGTGACTGAACTTTAGCCCTTGATTGGCTACAATTTGACGTGACATCGCATGGAAACAGATTTTTGGCATATCGCATCCAAGTCTGTACGTTCAGGCATCCACTTCAATACCACCGTATTATATGTTCTGACTGGTTGATGATTTGAACCTTGTTAGTGGACTACAGATGGCGGCCCCTTTCTGTTGTCATTGTAAGCCGATTTCCGAGTCATCATACCTACCAGTGGAGTACTTGTTTACTCCTTGCATCTTAGGGAGTGGCATCTATGTTCGCATTTGGTACGTATCTTTGCCTGGCTCAAGCTGCCAATCAATTGCAGAGTAAACTTCATACTTTGGTATTCATCAACAGCTATCGGCATCAGTAAGACAGAGTCCTCAGCATTATGGGAGTTGTGTCTGATAGATGCTGAACTGATTTTCTCATCTTCAGCCGCTTCTGTAATGAGGTGCGTGTGCCGCTGAAGCACTGGTGGCGATCTCTTGACACACATTGACAGCGAAACCTCGATCTCGTCCTTGTCTGCACTTCCGAAACAGCACGTAAGTCTCGTCTGGTTGTGCTTACAGAACAATCATGACATTTAATTGCGGCACTGTCTTACTCTATTCCTCCTACGCAATATATGCGTATACTGCGGCGATGCAGTGGACCATGTACGCAGGCGAGATTTCGACGAGTGCGATTGACCTTATCATCGCTGCCTCAATCACCTATCTACTCCACCGCAATCGCAGTGGATTTGCACAGTAAGTTCATGCCATGCCATCCTTTCACTTAGCCCCACGATCACTGATGGTTGGCTCTAGAACAGATCGCGCGATCAATAAAATCACGCTGTATGTTATATCGAATGGTCTGATCACAAGGTCAGTTCAACTTTTGTTATATCCAAATGATCAAACTCAAACTAATTGACACTGCTTTATTCATGTTCTTCAGCACTCTCTCAATGTCTGCGTTGATCACTGTAAGTCAAGTCCCTTTCTATGTCCGTGTGCCTCAAGGCGCATGGCAAGTAATCACGATGGCACATCAGCTAACTATGTCATCCTAGTACTTGCTCTCACCGACGGACTTCTACTTCCTGATGATCACCTTCTCGCAGTCGAAAGGTACGTTTCGTCATTCGCGTCCGTTAAACTAAGATTCACCCCCATGGAACCCGTACTTCTCGAACCAGCATACACCAACGCCCTCCTGGCCACGTAAGGATGTTCAGCGCAGGCGTTCTTTTCCGTATATAGATCTCTGACTCGGACATACAGACTTAACTCCCGACAATACATCAGCGAGCCAACACCCAGCGCCGCGGGTCCCGTCCTCCAGTTCAAACCCACACCACGGAGCATGGGTTCGGATGGCGTCAGGGGAGCAAGCAGTGTTTCAGGTTCGCAGGATGTGATCGCACTAGTGAGTACTTGCATCGCTCACACATGATGGCCTTGATGCGAACGAGGATGCTGACCACTTGACTGGGCAGAGCCCTTATCGGAACTTGAAGGCCTCCCCCACCGACAAAATTTCTGATTCCACCTGGCCTGGGTACGTGTGGCCGCTCGGGTTATCGTTTAGGGCGAAGCTCACCGTTATTCCCACTGGTTAACTACAGGCCCGAAGTTTTTTGGTTCGTGGGCATCGGGGGCAGAGTGACATACGGCGGTAGTATCTTCAATCATAAACTATTTGTGCACAGATGGTCTCAAAATGCTGCGAAGTTATAGATACTTTGTGTCTGACTATAGTCAGTCGAACACATCCCGCGGTGTTACTAGTGCATTTTTATGTGATGGCGGGCAGACTGAGTGTGAATCCATCAAGCAACGCATATGGTGGCGTTGTACGTTGGCCAATTCGACCCCATGCTCTTCTCATCAGATGGGATCGACGTACGGAAGGAGAAAGTTGAAGAACATGGTATATCTGTGAGAGGCTAGGCGGCGATGATGATGGTGATGAATGACCATCGTCACCACCATGTGAATGCCTCCACTCTCTTCTCGAGTGGATCATACTCTTCCTTTGCATCTATCCATCATTCTTGGACATCCCTCGCGTTTCCTGCTATGGGCCTGCGGCGGTTGTGAACGGTGAGCACAGATTCAGCCGACCAGACGTAGGTGCAGAACTCGATTCAATAGTGCCTTCTGGTGCAGGGACATCTTTGGGAGGGACAAATATGTAGCTGGTCGCGCGGTTGATGACGTGCGGCATCGAATTCTTGTCCTTTTGCATACATGAATGGGACGGTCGCACAACAAAAACTGACGCATCATATCACAGCGGCTCACCTCGATAGCGAGAGTTTCAAACCCGACAAAGGCTGTAGTCTTCGATCACAAGTATCAACGCCGTGTTCAGGGTCGTAAAACGTGGCGAGGTTGTATTCAAGGCGTTCTCTATATAGGATAGATCGTGCACCTCGGTGTAGAAATCGAGGTTAAAGTCTGGGTGCTTGTTAAGGCGGGCGCCGCGTGCGTCACTGCCAGACTACAGCCATGCATCAGATGATACTGAAACGGATACCTGGCATCTGAATCACAGTGCTACTTAGGTCGATAGTAACGTGCTGCCCGGCGTGGCCAGCATCATCATACTCCCAAATCTGCTGCAATAGTACCTCGAATCGTGAATGCTGACTTCCGTTGTGGCTACATGATCAGTGAATTTCCGGCGATATATGGCACCGACTGATTCGAAAGCTTTCGACTACCTCATCTGGTGAGGTGCTCCCACGTTTTGTAACTCAGCGCGGTACTATGTGGTAGGACTCCGAGGAGTGCCAGTCTTAATTATGGGCACGGCCCCTGGGTCGTGTCAGGTTCAATCTACCGAAAATACATCATGAAGGGAAGGCGAACCGCATTTGCATCACCTTTCACTGGGAATATTATTTTCGAATTAAGACCACCATCAATCACTCATTTGCTCTGCATCATGATGGTTTCCGGATGCTGAGTCTCAAGAAGCCTCAAAGTGGCCCTGTGCTCGCTCAGCATTTAATCTTGATTCCCCGGGTACTTACCAGAAAACGCACGCCCTGACCGAGACTATCCTTGGGAGATGGCCTCGACTGGTATCCCAGCATCTCCATTGCCTCAAATCAACTTGGGCCCTACGTTGGGGGCAGCCCTTATCGGTGTCGTGTTCGCAGCCGTGTAAGTACACATCCGTTGGTGCCCTGAGCAGCACGACTGAAGCCGAGTCGCTGTGATCGCATAAATGCAGATTCCTTGGAGTCACTATCCTGCAGGGCATCTTCTACGTGAGCGACTACCCACTCGTCCTCCGGCGGGGACTGACCTCGTCAACCACGTCACGTACCACCAGTACCGCACGTATCCAAACGATCGCATCTTTCTGAAGCTGCTAGTGAGTACCGTCGTCTGAACAAACTGAGTTGTCGATTCGGAGATCCCGCTGACTCGACTCTGAACTAGGTTGCCCTACTATTGCAAGCCTATTCGTGTCTCTTGTCCTGAAGTAACTCACCTCAATCATGCGACAGGATCTTGGATATGCTCTCACTCGCCCTTGTCGTCTACGGCGTTTACACGTACCTCGTCACCGATTTTGACAATCTTGCGGTCGCCACTTCGCTGGAGTGGTGAGCCACTCCACGATTCGTGCTGAAAGAAACTCATGACAAAATTCCGAATGCTGGTTGACCCCACACAGGAGTATTACGGTGAGGCGTCGCCAGAAATAACATCACAAGGTTGAATCCACGTCCTGATACTCCATCTTTCTTTTTGCTTCCCAGTGTGAACCTGTCGTAAGCAGTCTTGTCGCCTTCATCGTTCACCTGTGAGTACATGTGACTGAACATTGGTCCTTGGTTGGTTACAACTTGACGTGACATCACATGGGAACAGATTTTTGGCATATCGCATCCAAGTCTGTAAGTTCAAGCATCCACTTGAATATGACTATATTATATTTCTTGACTGGTCGATAATTTGAACCTTGCTAGTGGACCACAGATGGCGGCCTCTTTCTGTTGTGATTGTATGTCGAGTTCCGAGTTATCATGTCTACCAGTGGAGTACTTGTTTACACCTTGCATCTTAGGGAGTGGCTTCTATGTTCGGATATGGTAAGTATCTTTGCCTGACACAAGCTTCCAATCGGTTGCAGAGTAAACCTCATACTTTGGTATTCTTCAACAGCTATTGCCATAAGTAAGACAGTTTATGGGAGTTGTGTTTGATAGGTGCTGAACTGATTCTCTCATATTCAGTCACTATTACAATAAGGTACGTGTGCCACTAAAACACTGGTGTCGATCTTTTGACGCTTGTTAATAGCCAGACCTCAATCTCGTCCCCGTCTGAACTTCCGAGGGACCATGTAAGTCCTGTCTCGTTGTGTTCACAGAACAATCATAACATTTAATTGCGACGCTGTCCTACTCTATTCCTCCCCCGCAATATATGCGTATACTGTGGCAATGTAGTGGGCCATATACTCATATGGAATTTCGACGAGTATGATTGACCTTACCATCGCTGCCTCAATCACCTATCTACTCCACCGCAATCGCAGTGGATTTGTACAGTAAGTCCATCCCACCCTATCCTTTCACTGAGCCTCATGATGATTGACGGTTGGCTCTAGGACTGATCGCATGATCAATAGAATCACGCTGTATGCCATATCGAATGGTCTGATCACGAGGTCAGTCCAACCTTTGCTATGTCCAAACGATCAAACTCAATACAATCGACACTGGTTTGTTCGTGTTCTTCAGCACTCTCACATTGTCTGCATTGATCGCTGTATGTCAAGTCCCTTTCTATGTCTATGTGCCCCAATGTGCATGACAAGCAATTACGATGGCAGATCAGCTAACTATGTCATCTCAGTACTTGCTCTCGCCGATGGACTTCTACTACCTGATAATTACCTTCTCAACATCGAAAGGCACGTTTCGTCATTTGCGTTCGTCAGACTAGGATTGACACACTATGGAACCCGTACTTCCCGAACCAGCATACACCAACACCCTCCTGGCCACGTGAGCACGTTCAGCGCAAGCCTTTTTCTCTGTATATAGATCTCTGACTCGGATACACAGACTTACCTCCCGACAGTGCACCAGGGAGCCAACACCCAGCACCACGGGTTCCGTCCTCCAGTTCAAACCTGCACCACGGAACATGGGTTCGGATGGCATCAGGGGAGCAAGCAGTGGTTCAGGTTCGCAGGATGTGATCGAACTAGTGAGTACGGTTTCCACGAGGCGAATGACTGCATCAACTTGCAAATGATGGCCCTGATGCGAATGAGGGTGCTGACCACTTGACTGGGCAGAGTCCTTATCGCAAGGCGTCCCCCACTGACAAGATTTCCGGTTCCACCTGGCCTGAGTGCGTATGGCCGCTTGAGTTATCATTCAGGTCGAGGCTTACCATTATTCTCGCTGGTTAACTATAGGCCTGAGGTTCTCTAGTTCATGGGCATCGGGGGCAGAGTGACATACGACGGTAGTATCTTCAATCATACACTATTTATGCGTAAACAGTCTCAAAATAGAAGTTATAGATGCTTTGTCTGATCATGGTCCGAGGACTATATCCCGCGGTGCTAGTTGATCTTATTCACGCACAAATGACCCCAAAACGCGGCATCATAGTCAGCCGAATATATCCCGCGGTGCAAGTGCACTTTTAAATCATGGCGGGCAGACCGAGTGTGAATCCATCAAGCACATGACAGCATTGTACCCCAACCAGTTCGACCCCACGCGTCTCTCGTCAGAGGGGGTCGAGGTACGGAAGGAAAATTTTGAAGGACATGGTATATCTGTGGGAGGCTAGGCGGCGGTGATGATGGTCATGAAATGACCATCATCATCAACATGTTGGCGCCTCCACTCTCTCCTCTCGAATGTATCATACTCTTCCTTTGCACCTATCCATCATTCTGCACGTTTCCTGCCATCAGCCCTGTGGCTGACTGGCAAGATCGACGGCCACGTGCTCGCCGTAAGGCCCTTCTCGCCGAGCTACAAACTATTGCTCGGCCGTCTTCCAAGGCACCACTACCGTCGTCCTGGACGTCGACGAGAGGCTCTGGGCGATGACCCTTCTCATCGACGGCGTCCTACTCAAACGGTGGGAAACCTCCCAGAACCCGCCCATAAGTGCAGAGATATGTACAGAGCACGCGGGACCCCAATGTGTGCATAGTGAGCGCAAGCGCCAAGGTAAGAGCGGAGGGTCTGCGTGATGAGCGACCGGATATGCAGGTCGGGGAACTCGTCAAGAGGGTGTGGACAGGCGTGGTGCTGGTGTCTCTTGCGAATTTGGAGAGTTACTTTGGCGGACCAACGTGCGTCGGTTTTTCAGGTATTTGAGGGGTTCGGCGAGCCTGTGCCAAGCACGTACAATGGTGTACCGACCATACCAGAGGACATTCGGGAGTATCTAAGGCAAGTAAATGTGAAGAGGAGGGCGTAAGTGGCAGACATCCTGTGATCCGATCAGCTACTAGTAGGAAGCGAGTTCGGATAAATCTTACCCGCATATGTGTATGGAAGCTATGGGTTCATGGAGGACGTGCTCCTTACACTCACGCCATCCGCTTGAGCCGGCCTACCTTCCTTTGAGGTTACGCTCTGCTTCTAGACCTATCGACCTCGGGACTTCAGTACTGGTTCGGAAGGTGACATAGTTCCCGTTGATCGTGTTAAATTCGCTGACGCCGATGCACCTCAGTACATCGTAGACGACATAATCTGTAGATGCAAGCGACCAAAGGACCCCGCTTGAGTTTCGCGGGCAATGCAAGTACTTGCCCACTTTCAAGGTTTCGTGTGTCTTCGTCGGGATAGTGCTGGGATGATTCTACGCGCCCACTTGATTGCAGCCATAACCTGGACGACAAGACACGATCAGCGTCAGCCCCCAGTGATCTTTGAACACGAACCGATTTGACGTCCAACCGGACTTGCGGTAGTAAAAAAATACAAGCTAAAGCCTAGGGACGACACATGCAGGGAACTCTTCAAGCTCAGCGAGACTGATTATAGCCATTTGCATATAGCGCAGTTAGAGGTGTTCGAGTAGAGGAGTGCCCTCGGAGATGTGGCGCATGTCGGAGACACCCCTCCCGTCGGGTTCACCAGAACTGGATAGTCCAACAGTATAATGGAGGGTTTGTGAGATACGAATCCTTAGAACAAGTGAAGGCTGCGCTGTGCAGTCGACTGGGTGGATGCAGGGCTTAGTCTTACTAGCCAAATTACGACGACATTATATCTCACGTGACCATATTGACATCTCCGATCGGACCATTTGTCCGATTCGCTCAGCTTGTCAATTTCTTTTGGTGCGGTGCAGAAACAAGACAATGAAACTCTCTGGTTTTTTTTAGCCCGGTACGGCCCCTCAGGCCTCATACATGACAAGTTATTTGAACTAAGGTTCAAAATGGTGCTCAACAGCATGGTGAACATTATTTATTAATGGATGTTGTGATACTCGCAAATGCGCTCCAATACCGTGACCTCGAAACGTGAATGTTAACTTCCATTGTGGCTACATGATCAGTGAGTTTCCAATATATGAGCTGGCACCGACTGATTCGAAAACTTTCCACCACTTCATCTGGTGAGATGTTACCATGCTTTGCGGCGCATTACTATGTGGTAGGAGTGCCATATGTTTGCGTGTCCTAATTATGGGCACGGCCAGCCTGGGTCGTGTCAGGTTCAATCTACGGAAAATACTTCATGAACGCGACTCCCAAGGCGAACCGTGTCTGCATCACCTTTCACTGGGAACATCAAGACCACCATGATCACTCATTTGCTTTGTATCATGATGGTTCCCAAGACGTTGAGAAAAAGCCTCAGAGTGGACCTGGGCGCGCTCAGTATTTAATCTTGATTCTCCGGGTGCTTACCAGTTCCGGAAAACGTACAACCTGACTGACACTGTCCTCGGAAGATGGCCTCGACTAGTATCCCAGCATTTCCATTGCCCCAAATCAACTTGGGCCCTACGTTGGGCGCAGCCCTTATTGGTGTCGTATTCGCAGCCGTGTAAGTACATATCCATTGGTACTCAGCACTACTGAAGTCGAGTCACCGTGATCGTATAAATACAGATTCCATGGAATCACTATCCTGCAGGGTATCTTCTACGTGAGCGACTAGACCCTCGTCCTCGGGCGAAGACTGACCTCGTCAACCACATCACGCACCATCAGTATCGCACGTATCCAAAAGATCACATTTTTCTGAAGCTGCTGGTGAGTACTGTCGTCCGAACAGACTGAACTGTCGATTCGGAGATCCCGCTGACTCGACCCCGAACCAGGTTGCCCTACTATTGCAAGCCTATTCGTGTCTCTTGTCGTGAAGTAACTCACCTTAATCATGCGACAGGACCTTGGATACACTCTCACTCGCCCTTCTCGTCCACGGCGTTTACACGTACCTGGTCACCGATTTTGATAATCTTTTGGCCATCTCCTCGTTGGTGTGGTACGCCAGTCCACGGTTCGTGCCGAAAAAACTCATGAAAAAACTCCCGAACGCTGGTCGACATTGCACAGGAGTATTGCGGTGAGGCGTTGCTACAAGTATCGTCACGAGATTGAATCTACATCCTGATACTGCTCCTCTCTCTTTGCTTCCCAGAGTGAACCTATCGTGAGCGGTCTTGTCGTCCTAATCGTTCACCTGTGAGTACATTTAACTGAACTTTGGCCCTTTATTGGTTACAACTTGACGTGGAAACAGATTTTTGGCATATCGCATCCAAGTCTGTAAGTTCAGGCATCCAAATGGATATGACTGTATTATATGTTCTGACTAGTTCACAACTTGAACCTTGCTAGTGGACCACAGATGGCGGCCCCTTTCTCTTGTGATTGTAAGCCGCCGAGTCGTCATACTTGCCAGTGCAGTACTTGTTTACTCTTTGCATCTTAGGGAGTGGCATCTATCTTCGCGTTTGGTAAGTATCTTCGCCCGGCACGAGCAGCCAATCAGTTGCAGAGTAAACCTCATACTTTGGTATTCTTCAACAGCTGTCGGCATTAGTGAGACAGAGTCCTCAGAATTATGAGAGTTGTGTTTGATAGATACTGAACTGATTTTCTCATCTTCAGCCGCTTCTGTAATGAGGTGTGTGTGCCGCTAAAGCACTGGTGTCAATCTTCTGACGCACATTGACAGCGAAACCTCGATCTCGTCCTTGTCTGCACTTCAGAAGCAGCACGTAAGTCTCGTCACGTTTTGCTCACAGAACAATCATGACATTTAATTGCGACGCTGTCTTACTCTATTCCTCCCCCGCAATATATACGTATACCCCGACGCTCCAGTGGACCACATATGCAGGCGAAATTTCGGCGTGTGCGATTGACCTTGTCATAGCTACCTCAATCACCTATCTCCTCCATCGCAACCGCAGCGGATTTGCACGGTAAATTCATGCCACCCTATCACTTAGCCTCACGACGACTGATGGTTGGCTCTAGAACAGATCGCACGATCAATAAAATCACGCTATATGCCATATCGAATGGTCTGATCACAAGGTCAGTCAACTTTTGTGATATCCAAATGAATAATTGACACTGCTTTATTCGTGTTCTTCAGCACTCTCTCAATGTCTGCGTTGATCGCTGTACGTCAAGTTCCTTTCTATGTCCGTGTGCCTCAAGGCACATGGCAGGCAATCATGATGGCAGAGCAGCTAACTATGTCATCCCAGTACTTGCTCTCACCGACGGACTTCTACTTCCTGATGATCACCTTCTCACAATCGAAAGGTACGTTTCGTCATTCGCGTCCGCGAAACTAAGATTGACCCACATGGAACCCGTACTTGTCGAACCAGCATACACCAACACCCTCCTGGCCACGTAAGCACGTTCTGCACAGGCGTTCTTCTCCGTATATGGATGTCTGACTCGGATACACAGACTTAACTCCCGACAGTACATCACCGAGCCAACACCCAGCACCGCGGGTTCCGTCCTCCAGTTCAAGGCCGTACCACGGAGCACGGGTTCGGATGGCGTCAGGGCAGCAAGCAGTGTTTCAGGTTCGCAGGATGTGATCGCACTAGTGAGTACGGATTCCGCGACGCGAATAATTGCATCACTTGCAAATGATGGCCTGATGCGAATGAAGGTGCTGACCACTTGACTGGGCAGAGTCCCTATCGGAATGCGTCCCTCACTGACAAGGTTTCTGATTCCACCTGGCCTGGGTGCGTGTGGCCGCTCGAGTTATCAATCAGGGCGCTCACCGTTACTCTCACTGGTTAACTATAGGCCTGAAGTTTTCTAGTTCGCGGGTATCAGGGACAGAGTGACACACGACAGTATGTAGTATCTTCAACCATAAACTATTTATTATGCACAAATGGTCTCAAAATGTTGCGAAGTTACAGATACTTTGTGCCTGATTATGGTCAGTCGAACGTATCCCGCGCTGTTAGTGTACTTTTATATTATGGCGGGTAGACCGAGTGTGAATCCATTAAGCGACGTGCATGGTGGCATCGTACCTTGACCAGTTCGACCCAACGCGTCTCTCACGAGATGGGATTGAGGCACGGAGGGAGAATTTGAAGAACATGATATATCTGTGGGAGGATAGGCAGCTCAGATGATGATGGTGACGAACGATCATCATCATCAATATGCTAACGTTGGGAGCGCCTCAAGAAGCGTCCTTCTCGACGTCGCGGAACTTGATCGCGGGACGGTATGCCGCCTTTCGGTTCGTGGTAGTCAAGTCCTGCTGAATACTGAATGGATATTCTCGTGAGTTCAGAGTCGAACCAGTTCGTTCATCGGGGAATGAACTTGACGGGAATCGCAAGTATTTTCATTGCGAGAATCCCAGACAAATGAGCGACGTTTGAGCTCGAGAGCCTCAGAAAGCTCAACTTGGCGGAATCGGACCCTCGCGTGCGTGTTCACCAACACATAGCACTAGTATAAGCAAATTTAGTATATAATTAACAGAACCGTAGTTCACTATCATCTACACCTCAACCACTCACCCACCTGAATGGCAGCCCCTCGAGATACCGACTCGGAGTTACTGCAGCACCGGAGCACTGGGATTGTCAATCAAGTACCAAATCGGGTATTTAGCACGGTGGCATTAGCAGCAATGGACGACTCTCTTCCACCTACTACGCCGGAACGTGACTCCAGCTGGGTACCCTACTCATACATCTCTAACATTCTATAACATTAAGCTGGAGCTTCGGTGTTAATTGTCCACTCCGTCATGCTGTGCTGGTCTTATCGGTCCTATTCACAGAATAAATCATCACTGACAGTGTCTGATGGTACTGGTAATTGACAGATGAGCCCCACAGAACGAGTCAGATTACAAACCTATCCTTGGTCATCAGCTGATTGTCATCATTGTAGGAGTTGTCGTTTGTGCCGATGGTTTCAATCCACCTCCCCTATCTGTTCTGTGGAGATGATCATTTGGTGGCCATTGACGCGGCAGGAAATGAAGACGACGGGCGCAGTGGCAGTCGCGCAGCATTGCTGCGACTGAGCTGCAACTCTGCAGGCATTGAAAATAGTCTATGGATGTCGACCACGAATGCTTGATGGCCGCCTTCGAAGAGAAGATTCTATCAAAGCAGGGAATGCAGGTAACTGGCAGTGAGGCCTTGAGGTTTGGATGCTGGTCATGATCACAGTTGTCGAAAAAGCGGTGGCATACACAGCATCATGGAGCGCACGATAATCGTCGTTGATCGGAGCATATGTGTTGATTCAGCTCATGGCACAGGTTCGGCTCACATGATGGTCGAGACCGGGAAGACCAGCATGTTGCACAAGTTTCCTACCAAAGGCAGTGCTGCGACAATCCTGCGCCCGTATGTACTACACGCCAATTTCACAGTGCAGCAACTTCATAGGCGGCACAAGGTGAGATGAGCAAGTTGTCCCAGCTCAAAATGTTTGATTGGAATAACATACTGTAGAACCTGCAGGTGAACAACACGCAAATATGACTGAGTGGTCGGAACTCGGAAGACTTGATTGATGTGACCTGTGTCCGTACTGCAGCTATGACTTCGACAGTGCGATGCCTTTTGATAACGGTGCACGATGTATGCAGACAGTCTGTGCTGCGACGCTGCTGCACTGAGGCCCCCTGGACCCGCGACGTACGGACGAGCTGAGTGGTTGGTCCAAGTCCCGATTAGGTGATGCGCGGCAGTCGCAGTAGTGGCGCAGCACCTTCTGTCCGCCCTTTGTACTAGTTTGTAGCGCCTTACTATGTGGTACTTGGGAGTGCCATATGCTTGCGGGTCTTAATTATGGGCACGGCCGCCGAGCCTGGGTCGTGTCAGGTCCAATACATCATGAAGGCGACGCCCAGGGCGAACCGCGTCTGCATCACCTTTCACTGGGAATATCTTTCGAATCAAAACCACCATCAATCACTCATTTGCTCTGCCTCATGATGGTTTCCAGACGCTGGGAAGAAGCCTCAGAGTGGCCCTGGGCGTGCTCAGTATTTAATCTTCAATCCCCGGGTACTTGCCAGAAAACGCACAACCTGACCGAGACTGTCCTTGGAAGATGGCCTCGACTAGTATCCCAGCATCTCCATTGCCTCAAATCAATTTGGGTCCTACGTTGGGGGCAGCCCTTATCGGTGTCGTATTCGCAGCCGTGTAAGTACATATCCGTTAGTCCTCTGAGCAGCACGACTGAAATCGAGTCGATGTGATCGTATAAATACAGATTCCATGGAGTCACTATCCTGCAGGGCATCTTCTACGTAAGCGACTACACCCTGATCCTCGGGCGAAGACTGATCTCGTCAACCACGTTATGCACTATCAGTACCGCACATATCCGAAAGATCCCATCTTTCTGAAGTTGCTGGTGAGTACTGTCGTCCGAACAGACTGAACTGCCGAATCGAAGATCCCGCTGACTCGACTCTAAACTAGGTTGCCCTACTATTGCAAGCCTTTCCGTGTCTCTTGTCCTGAAGTAACTCACATGAATCATGCGACAGGATCTTGGATACGCTATCGCTCGCCCTTGTCGTCCACGGCGTTTACACGTACCTCGTCACCGATTTTGATAATCTTTTGGCTATCACCTCGCTGGTGTGGTAAGCCAGTCCGCGATTCGTGCCGAAAGAAAAACTCACGACAAATTTACCCGGACGCTGGTCGACCTCACACAGGAGTATTGCGGTGAGACGTCACCACAAAAATCGTCACACGATTGAATCCACACCTGATACTCCATGTTTCTCTTTGCTTCCCAGAGTGAACCTGTCGTGAGCGGTTTTGTCGCCTTCATTGTTCATCTGTAAGTACATGTAATTGAGCTTTGGCCCTTGATTGGCTACAACTTGACGTGGCATTGCATGGAAACAGATTCTTGGCATATCGCATCCAAGCCTGTAAGTTCAGGCATCCACTTGAATATAACTGTATTATATCTTTTGAATGGTTCATAATATGAATCTTGTTAGTGGACCACAGATGGCGGCCCCTTTCTCTTGTGATTGTAAGCCGACCCCCGCGTCATCATATCCAGCTGTGCAATACTTGCTTACTCCTTGCTTACTCCTTGCATCTTAGGGAGTGGCGTCTATGTTCGCATTTGGTACGTATCTTTGCCTAGCACGAGCTGCCAATCAGTTGCAGAGTAAACCTCATACTTTGGTATTCTTCAACAGCTATCGCCATTAGTAAGACAAACTCCTCATAATCATGGGAATTGTGTTTGATTGATGCTGAACTGATTCTCTCATCGTTAGCCGCTATTGTAATAAGGTGCGTATGCCGCTGAAGCACCGGTGTCAACCTTTTGACGCACATTGACAGCGAAACCTCGATCTCGTCCTTGTCTGCACTTCCGAAGCAACACGTAAGTCTCGTCTCATCGCGCTCACAGAGCAATCATGATATTTAATTCCGGCGTTGTCTTACTCTATTCCTCTCCCGCAATGTATACGTATACGCCGACGCTGCAGTGGACCACGTATGCAGGCGAAATTTCGACGAGTGCGATTGATCTTATCATAGCTACCTCAATCACCTATCTCCTCCACCGCAGTCGGAGTGGATTTGTACAGTAAGCTCATGCTACCCTATCCTTTCACTCAGCCTCGGGATGACTGACAGTTGGCCCTAGAACAGATCGCATAATCAACAAAATCACGCTGTATGCCATATCCAATGGTCTGATCACAAGGTCAGTCAACTTTTGTTATGTCCAAACGATCAAACTCAAAATAATTGACACTGCTTTATTCATGTTCTTCAGCACTCTCTCATTGTCTGGGTTGATCGCTGTATGTCAAGTCCCTTTCTATGTCCGTGTGCCTCAAGGCGCATGGCAGGCAATCACGATAGCAGATCAGCTAACTATGTCATACTAGTATTTGCTCTCACCGACGGACTTCTACTTCCTGATGATCACCTTCTCAACATCGAAAGGTACGTTTCATCATTTATGTTCGTCAAACTGAGATTGACCCACTATGGAACCCGTACTTCTCGAACCAGCATACACCAACACCCTCCTGGCCACGTAAGCACATCCAGCGCAGGCATATATGGATCTCTAACTTAGATCCATAGACTCAACTCCCGACAGTACATCAGCGAGCCAACACCCAGCACCGTGGGTTCCGTCCTCCAATTCAAAGCCTCACCACGGAGCATGGGTTCGAATGGCGTCAGGGGAGCAAGTAGTGGTTCAGGTTCGCAGGATGTGATCGAACTAGTGAGTGCGGTTTCCACGAGGCGAATGATTGCATCACTCGCAAATGATGGCCCTGACGCGAGCGAGGATGCTGACAACTCGACTGGGCAGAGTCCCTATCGGAATGCGTCCCCTACTGACAAGATTCCTGATTCCACCTGGCCTGGGTGCGTGTGGCCGCATTACCATTCAGGGCGAGGCTCACCGTTATTCTCACTGGTGAACTACAGACCTGAAGTTTTCTAGTTCGTAGGCATGAGGGGCAGAGAGACATGCAATAGTATGTAATATCTTCAACTATAAACTATGTATTTATGCACAAATGGTCTCACAATGCTGCGAAGTTATAGATACTTTGTGCTTGATTATGGTCAGTCGAACATATCCCGCGGTGATAGTGCACTTTTATATCATGGCAGGCAGACCGAGTGTGAATCCATCAAGCAATGCACACAACTCGAGCTGGAGCATGGTTCGAAGGGAGAGGAGGACGGACACATACTTGGCGGGGTCGGTGACATAGTGGGCATCACACAAATGAACAGCCGCCAGCTGGCCAACGGAATCACATTTGCGCGAAGCATTGGCCTCCAACAGACAAACGTGATGACGCACCCGGAATCTGACCTTGGACAGTCTCTGGATATTACGTTTGAGAGGCGTTGATCGTTCCCAGCTCGACCTGTCCGGGGGCATCGAATGGGATATACACGTCAGGCCCCAGTTCCACCAGCTTTACTTCGAGGTATTCCGTGCAATACAACATGCCGCTGTTGGGAACTAGTCCATGGGCATCCATCGCGTCTTGGAGGGTGATGAGCAATGCGATGCCGATGGCGCATGGATATGTGATGTTGTCATTGGCAGAATCCGGGTTGAAACGTTGACGATCATGGATATGGGACAGTCCAGACTCCAGAGCAGTGAACAGCTGGTATCTTCCATAGAAATAGGTCGACTTGCCACTTCCTGGAGCACCTGCGGAGTGAGTCAGAGCTCAAAACAACACGCCAACCCCCCAGAGTGTTGGTGGTATCTGCCCCAGCGGACAATATCTAAATTTCAACGGGAAGAAACCGAACATGCCTGGGAAATTGCTTCCGTACTAGCGTGGATACTTAGTACTGTATGACATCAACACTTGTTTCGCAAAAATCGCTTCAGCCCTTGAACGATCGAATCTCGCTTTGTAGGCCGAGCCCGACGTCTCCACCATACATCCCTACGTTGGGCGGATGCAAGCGCATACATACACTCCGTCGAACATGACTAGAGAGTGTGGTAGGTAGGACCCGCTCAGTCTCCCCCAACCACGCTAGTCTGGTGACCAGTCCACGTCTTCGTATGGTCAGAACGACCGTCTTCTGTTCTTGAAGTTTTATGTCTTGCCCGGGTTTAGGGAGACTGAGTCCACGTCTGATGAGGGGCGTGCCTCACTGCCACACTACAGCCATGCATCAAATAATACTAAAACAGATACTTGTCCGAACTGCACAGGCATGTGCTATTTCGAAATTTGGAGCATAGTAACGTGCTGCCAAGCATGACCAGCATCAACGTTTCAACGCTGCAATATCTCGAATCGTGAATGCTAACTTTCATTGTGGCTACTGTACATGATCAGTGAGTTTCCGATTAGTATCAGCTGGCACCGACTGATTCGAAAGCTTTCAACCACTTCATCTAGTGAGATGCTACTACGCTTTGTAACACATTACTATGTGGTAGGAGTGCCATATATTTGCGGGCCTTAATTATGGGCGCAGCCGCCGAGCCTGTATCGTGTCAAGTTCAATCTACGGAAAATACGTCACGAATGTGACGCCTAAGCCTCAAGGTGAACCCTATCCGCATCGCTTTTCACTGCGAAGATGTTCCTAGTCAGGACCACCATCAATCACTCATTTGATTTGTGTCATGATGGTTCCTAGATGTCGAGAAGAAGACTCAGAGTGCGACTTGGGCGTGCTTAGTATTTAATCTTGAATCCCCGGGTACTTTTCAGTCGCAAAAAAAGCACGACCTGACTGAGACTGTCCTCGGAAGATGGCCTCGACCAGTACTCCAGCATTTCCATTGCCCCAAATCAACTTGGGTCCTACGTTGGGGGCAGCCCTTATCGGTGTTGTATTCGCAGCCGTGTAAGTACATATCCGTTGGTCCTCTGGGCGGCACGAGTCACTGAAGTCGAGTCGCTGTGATCGTGTAAACAGATTCCATGGGGTCACTATCCTGCAGGGCATCTTCTACGTGAGCAACTACACCCTCGTCCTCGGGCGAAGACTGACCTCGTCAACCACGTCACGCACCATCAGTACCGCACGTATCCAAAAGATCGCATCTTTCTGAAGCTGCTGGTGAGTACTGTCGTTCGAACAAACTGAACTGTCGAATCGGAGATCCCACTGACGCGAATCTGAACTAGGTTGCCCTACTATTGCAAGCCTATTCGTGTCTCTTGTCGTGAGGTAACTCACCTCAATCATGTGGCAGGATCTTGGATACGTTATCACTCGCCCTTCTCGTCCACGGCATTTACACGTACCTGATCACCGATTTTGACAATCTTTTGGCCATCACCTCGATGGTGTGGTAAGCCAGTCCACGATTCGTGCTGAAACAAATTCATGAGGAAACTCCCAAACGCTGGTCGACCTTGCACAGGAGTATTGCGGTGAGGCGTTGCCACAAATATCGTCACAAGATTGAATCCACATCCTGATACTCCACCTCTCTTTTTGCTTCCCAGAGTGAACCTGTCGTGAGCGGTCTTGTCGCCTTCACCGTTCACCTGTGAGTACATGTGACCGATTTTTGGCCCTTGGTTGGCTACAACTTGACGTGACATCGCATGGAAACAGATTTTTGGCATATCGCATCCAAGTCTGTAAGTTCAGGCATCCACTTCAATATGACTATATTATATGTTCTGAATGGTTCATAATTTGAACCTCGTTAGTGGACCACAGATGGCGGCCCCTTTCTCTTGTGATTGTAAGCCGACTCCCGAGTTATTATATCTGCCAGTGCAGTACTTGTTTACTCCTTGCATCTTAGGGAGTGGCATCTCTGTTCGCATTTGGTACGTATCTTTGCCTGGCACAAGCTGCCAATCAGTTGCAGAGTAACTCATACTCTGATATTCTTCAATAGCTGTCGCCATAAGTAAGACAAATTCCTTAGAGTTATGGCATTTGTGTTTGATAGATACTGAACTGATTTTCTCATATTCAGCCGATGTTGTAATAAAGTGCGTGTGCCGCTAAAGTACTTGTGTCGATCTTCTGACGCACATTGACAGCGAAGCCTCGATCTCATCCTTGTCTGCACTTCCGGGGCAGCACGCAAGTCTCGTCTCGTTGTGTTCACAGAACGATCATGACATTTAATTGCGGCGATGCAGTGGACCATATACGCCGGCGAAATTTCAACGGGTGCGATTGACCTCCTCATCGCTGCCTCAATCACCTATCTCCTCCACCGCAATCGCAGTGGATTTGCACAGTAAGTCCATGCCATGCTATCCTTTCACTTACTTCACGATTATTGACGGTTGGCGCCAGAACAGATCGCATGATCAATAAAATCACGCTGTATGTCATATCGAATGGTCTGATCACAAGGTCAGTCCAACTTTTGTTATGTCCAAATAATCAAACTCAAAATAAGTAATTGACACTGATTTACTCGTATTCTTCAGCACTCTCTCAATGTCTGCGTTGATCGCTGTATGTCAAGTCCCTTTCTATGTCCGTGTGCCTCAAGGTGCATGGCAAGGAATCACGACGGCAGATCAGCTAACTATGTCATCCCAGTACTTGCTCTCACCGGCGGACTTCTACTACCTGATAATTACCTTCTCAACATCGAAAGGTACGTTTCGTCATTTGTGTTCGTCGAACTGAGATTGATACACTATGGAACACGTTCTTCTCGAGCCAGCATACACCAACACCCTCCTGGCCACGTACGCACATTCAGCGCAGGCATTCTGCTCCGTATATAGGTCGCTGACTCGGATACACAGACTTAACTCCCGACAGTACATCAGCGAGCCAACACCCAGCACCACGGGTTCCGTCCTCCAGTTCAAGGCCGCACCACGGAACATGAGTTCGGATGGCATCAGGATAGCAAGCAGTGGTTCAGGTTCGCAAGAGGTGATCGCGCTCGTGAGTACGGTTTACGCGACGCGAATGATTGCATCATTTGCAAATGATGGCCCTGATGCGAACGTAGTTGCTGACCACTTGACTGGGCAGAGTCCCTATCGGAAGGCGTCCCCTACTGACAAGATTTCTGATTCCACCTGGCCTGGGTGCGTGTGGCGCTGGAGTTATCATTCAGGACGAGGCTCACTGTTACTCTCACTGGTTAACTATAGGCCTGAAGTTTTCTAGTCCGTGAGCATCAGGGACAGAGTGACATAGGACAGTAGTATCTTCAATTTATGTATAAAAGGTCTCAAAATGCTGCGAAGTCATAGCCGCTTTTTGCCTGACGATGGTCCGAGGACTATAGGCAGTCGAACGTATCCCGCGGTGTTAGCGCACTTCTATATCATGGCGGGCAGACCGAGTGTGAATCCATCAAGCAATGCACACAACTCGAGCTGGAGCATGGTTCGAAGGGAGAGGACGAGGATGAACACATACTTAGCAGGGTCGGTGACGTAGTGGGCATCACAAAGGTGAAGGGCTGCCAGCTGACCAACGGAATCGCACCTGTGTGAAGCACTGGCCTCCAACAGACAAACGTGATCACGCACCGAAATCCGACCTTGGACAGTCTCTGGATGATACGTTTGAGAGAGGCGCGGATCGTTCCCAGCTCGACCTGTCTGGGGACATCGAATAGGACATACACACCTGGGCCCAGTTCCGCCAACCTTGCTTCTATCCAGTCGAGATTTGCTCCGAGGTACTCCATGCAATACAACATATCACCGTTGGGACCTAGTCCATGCCAGTGTGCATCCATCGTGTCTCGGACAGCGATGAGTGATGCGATGTCGATGGCGCATGGATATGGGATGTTGTCGTTGGCAGGATCAAGGTTGAAACGTTGACGATGAATATGGGGCACCGGAGGGCAGTGAACAGATGGCGTTTTCATTTGATCTGCCACTTCCTGGAACATCGTAGACGATCTCACCGAATGGCATGGTTGCGGAGTGAGTCAGACTTTAAAATGACATGAAAAACCTTGCAAAGCGTTAATCGATGCTATCTGTGCCTCAGCAGAAAACTTTTTCCAATTTTTTACAGGAAGAAGCTGCACACGGCTGGATCCAGCCAGGACGTTGCTCAACCTGCTTCAGCCCGACCGCCATGACCTAAGTGTCCTTTATCTGAGCCCGACGTTTCCGCCATCCCTACTTTGGGCGGCTGCAAGCATCGATACACTCCGTTGAACATGATTAGAGAGTATGGTAGGTAGGACCCGCTGAGTGTGTGACGCACTGTGACAAGGTTTCGCAACTCATGTCGTTTTCGACGGCGACGCAGTAGAGCGCTGCTGCTGCCTCTCGGTGAGTCGGCCCCGGGAAATCGTGTGCGCGTAGCTAAGAAAATGCGATGAATATTTGTACCGTGCCCATAGCGAACGGATGGGTAGTTGGCGCACTATTCTTAAATTTGTGAAAACACTTTGCAATTAGATCTGGTCGAATGATAGTAAATGTGACTTTTGACGCAAGGGTCACCCGAAGGTACGGGGAATATGCGAGGGGGTGGATCTACACCAGCAGAACATGTTTGACTGCCAGCTTCAAGGAGGAACCTGCATGAAGAGATTTGCTTCAGCTGAGTCAGTCTCCCACGCTAGTCTGGTGATAAGTCCAATGTCTTAGTCCATGGCCTATCTCTCTCCCTTTTTACATGGATAGGTTTTCACGTCAAGCATTTGCCTGGCCCTTCGTGGTGGGCGTGTTCGAGTTCGATGTTGTAAATAATAATTAATTACAATTATTGGTAATATCATCGCAAGCAACGTCTTTGGCGGCGCCTGGACCGCCCCCTGGCACAAGTATAAGCTGGCACCGACTGAATCGAAAACCTTCGACCACTTCATCTGCTGGGATGCTACCACGCTTTGTAGCTACGCGTTACTATGTGGTAGGAGTGCCATATTTTTGCGGGTCTTAATTATCATAGGGCACGGACGCCGAGCCTGGGTAACGTCGGGCTCTTGAATCTACGGAAAATATTTCATGAACGCGACGCTTAAGGCGAACCGTGTCTGTATCACCTTTCACTGGGAACATTTTTCGAACCAAGACTACCATCATGATCACTCATCAATTGCTGTGTATCATGATGGTTCCCAAACGCTGAGAAGAAACTTCAGAGTGGACCTGGGCGCGCACAGTATTTAATCTTGAATACTCGGGTGCTTTCCAGTAGCAGAAAACGTACAACCTGACTGAGACTGTCCTCGGAAGATGGCCTCGACTAGTATCCCAGCATTCCCATTGCCCCAAATCAATTTGGGTGCTACATTGGGGGCGGCCCTCATCGGTGTCGTATTCGCAGCCGTGTAAGTACATGTCCGTTCGTTGGTGCTCTGAGCAGTACGACCGAGGTCGAGTCGCTGTGATCGTATAAATGTAGATTCCATGGAGTCACTATCCTGCAAGGCATCTTCTACGTGAGCGACTGGACCCTCGTCCTCTGGCGTTCGAAGACTGATCTCGTCAACCACGTCACGCACCACCAGTACCGCACGTACCCAAAAGATCCCATCTTTCTGAAGCTGCTGGTGAGTACTGTCGTTCGAACAAACTGAACTGTCGAATCGGAGATCCCGCTGACTCAACTCTGAACTAGGTTGCCCTACTATTGCAAGCCTATTCGTGTCTCTTGTCCTGGAGTAACTCACCTCAATCATGCGACAGGATCTTGGACACGCTCTCACTCGCCCTTCTCGTCCACGGCGTTTACACGTACCTCGTCACCGATTTTGGCAATCTTGCGACCGTCATCTCACTGGTGTGGTAAGCCAGTCCGCGATTCGTGCTGGGGAAAACTCATGAAATGTTTTCCGAACGCTGGTTGACCCCACACAGGAGTATTACGGTGAGGCATCGCCAGAAATATGACCACAAGGTTGAATCCACACCCCTGATACTCCATCTTTCTTTTTGCTTCCCAGTGTGAACCTGTCGTAAGCAGTCTTGTCGCCTTCATCGTTCACCTGTGAGTACACTTGACTGAACTTTGGTCCTTGATTGGCTACAACTTGACGTGACATCGCATGGAAACAGATTTTTGGCATATCGCATCCAAGTCTGTAAGTTCAGGCATCCACTTCAATATGACTGTATTATATCTTCTGACTGGTTGATGATTTGAACCTTGCTAGTGGACCACAGATGGCGGCCCCTTTCTCTTCTGATTGTATGTCAACTCCCGAGTTATCATATCTACCAGTGGAGTACTTGTTTACTTCTTGCATCTTAGGGAGTGGTATCTATGTTCTCAATTGGTAAGTAGCTTTGCCTGGCACGAGCTGTCAATCAATTGTAGAGTAACTCATACATTTGTATTCTTCGACAGCTAACACCATTAGTAAGACAAGACTCCTCAGATTTATGGGAATTGTGTTTGATAGATGCTGAATTGGTTCTCTCATTTCAGCCTCTATTGTAATAAGGTGCGCGTGCCGCTAGAACGCTGGTGCAGATCTTTTGATGCACATTGACAGCGAAACCTCGGTCTCGTCCTTGTCTGCACTTCAGAAAGAGCATGTAAGTTTCGTCTCGTTGTGCTCACAGCACAATCATGACATTTAATTGCGGCGCCATCTTACTCTATTCCTCCCACGCAATATATGCGTGTACTGCGGCGATGCAGTGGACCCTATACGCAGGCGAAATTACGACGAGTACGATTGACCTTACCATCGCTGCCTCAATCACCTATCTCCTCCACCGCAATCGCAGTGGATTTGCACAGTAAGTTCATGCCGCCCTATCCTTTCACTCAGCGTCACGATTACTGACGGTTGGCTCTAGAACAGATCGCATGATCAATAGAATCACGCTGTATGCCATATCGAATGGTCTGATCACAAGGTTAGTCAACTTTTGTCGTGTCCAAATGATCAAACTCGATATAATCGACACTGCTTTATTCGTGTTTTTCAGCACTCTCTCAATGTCTGCGTTGATCGCTGTATGTCAGGTCCCTTCCTATGTTCGTGTGCCTCAAGGTACATGACAAGTAATCACGATGGCAGAACAGCTAACTATGTCATCCTAGTACTTGCTCTCACCGACGGACTTCTACTTCGTGATGATCACCTTCTCAGCGTCGAAAGGTACGTTTCGTCATTTGCGTCCGTGAAACTGTGATTGACCCACTATGGAACCCGTACTTCTCGAACCAGCATACACCAATACCCTCCTTGCCACGTAAGCCCATTTAGCGCAGGTGTTCTTCTCCGTATATGGATCTCTGACTCGGATATATAGACTTAACTCCCGACAGCACATCAGCGAGCCGACACACAGCACCGCGGGTTCTGTCCTCCAGTTCAAGCCCGTCCCACGGAGCATGGGTTCGGATGGTGTCAGAGGAGCAAGCAGTGGTTCAGGTTCGCAGGATGTGATCGAACTAGTGAGTATGGTTTCCGCGACGCGAATGATTGCGTCACTTGTAAATGATGGCTCTGGTGCGAACCAGGGTGCTGACCACTTGACTGGACAGAGTCCCTATCAGAATGCGCCCCCGACTGACAAGATTCCTGATTCCACCTGGCCCGGGTGCGTGTGGCCGCTTGAGTTATCAATCAGGGCAAGGCTCACCGTTACTCCCGCTGGTTAACTACAGGCCTGAAGTTTTCTAGTTCGTGGGTATCAGGGGCAGAGTGATACACGACAGTTGTATCTTCAATCATAAATTATTTATGCATAAATGATCTCAAAATGCTGCGAAGTTATAACTGCTGTGTGCCTGATTATGGTCCGAGGACTATAGTCCGTCGAAAACATCCCGCGGTGTTGATGCACTTTTATACCACGGCGTGCAGACGGAGTGTGTCCATCAAGCCTTGCAACGCGCATGGTGGTGTTGTACCTTGACCAGGTCGACCCTACGCGTCTCCCATCAGATGGGATCAAGGAAAAATCTTGAGAACGTCCGCTACAGCCAGAATTGGTTTGGCACTCGATCGTGAGTCGATGCACAAATTCCGATCTCCAGCCGTTTGTCTTCCACTCGAAAACCTATTTGATTCGTTCATCCAGTGCCCCAATTATTGTGACACATCATGGAGAAGGTTCGGGCATCCTCCGTATGCTACCTTAGATTTTATCAGGAATTAACTACCGGATTAAGTGGTCACCCTGCGATTGAACCATCATTAGTCTCTGGGTGGGGGGAAACGGCATAAGGGGCTCTTAGGGTGCAAAGGAACTTTTTCAATACATCGCACTTTCTGAACATCTCATCTCCGGTAAATATGACATCTACCCCCTCACTGGCACTCCTTGCTTTGGTGGTCGGGGACGCTACAGCCGATGCAACGAATCAATCCTACTATTCACCTTGACTCGGAGTGGCTCTGGTTCTATCAACAACTTGGTCAATGTCATCCTCACTGGGATGGCCAGACCCCCTTCAACAGAGCCGAGTTCAATTGTGTATGCCAGTAGCTTCTAACTCGTAGTTGATAGACTTACCGTGACCTACTATGTCATCTCCCTCATCTATGGCCACGATACAGGGATAGAGATATCCCCCGCCGACTCAAGCCGCGATGTCTCTGCTTGCACCATTGCCTCTGGCTGCGTAAGATCAGCGCTATGTGGACTGTGTACTATTCGCCGCAGCCCGTTCCTACCCGGATAGAAGCTATTACTCGCCACGTTGTCCGTCTGTTGCCACTTCCAGCTGGTGGAGGTTGCGTCAACAATGCCAGTTCTGGTCCCATGGATCCTTCTATTACAACATGTGCTACAATGCCTACACGTTCCCCACTGCCGGCGGGGATCTTGGGGTCCGTGTGTTGAAATGCTGCTGCCAATCTGCACGCTGCGGTAACACCGAATTGACGTAACTGTACCTCTGACAGGGGTTAGTACGCGGAGTGTGAAATGTCGGATAATTTGAGGTCCGCTAGTATGCCCATTTACCTTTGACCACACTTCAATTTCCTCTACTACGTTCATTTTTCCCCTTTGTTGGGCTAGCTTCTATATCACTCAAACGTCCGTGTCGGCTGGAAAGAACCATGGCCTCGTTCAAGACTAACAGACAGAGAAAACCCTATACTGTAATGGCCTCCTCTTTCAAGTACACCGTGGTCAGCACATTCACGCCGCATTTCATAGCGTCCTCGAGGCTCCGATGGTGCTTGGCTTCATGACCGTGCACCCTTGTCCTCCGCAAAAGGAAACAACGCGATTGCCCCAGTAACAGTTTCCACTAATGCGCTGAACACAAAGCTCGTCGTATCCAATCTTCATTATGAGATCATGCCTAAAGACTTGGTGGTGAGCCACCCGACTGTTTACTCTCCTTCTGTCACTGAGTTATTCGAAAGTCCATCTTTGGACAGATAGGCACGCTCGTTCGTGAGCCACTGATCAGGGTACGATGATTCCGAATTCGAATACACACAGTCACGTCGCCCCGTCTGGTCACTTCTATCGTGGTCCCGTTGCTGTGGTTAAAGTCGGGGTTTCGATGACCGCTTTCGCTTCTGGCTCTTCAGTGGGAATGAACACCGAGCTAAACCTGAGAAATCACCTTTTGCTTTTAAAGTACGATCGCAGCGGTCGCTCCTCCGGTGTTGCCATCATCACGTACGAAAAGCCTGCGGAGGCGACCCGCGCCAAGAAAGAATTTGAGGGTAAACTCGCAAAAGGTTTGTGTACTTCATCGTGTCGAGAGCATGGGCTTGGTGTCGCTTTTGGTGGATGCGTTCGAGGTGCTGACTCTGATTTTCAGGACAACCGATGGAAATCGCTTTCGACACTGCTCCACCTCGACGTGTGCGGTCTGCAAGTATGCCTGGCGTTTCGACTGCTTCGTTGTTGAATAGAATTGAGCGGCCTTCCCTTGCTGAGCGCCTGGGAAGCGGCGAAGACTCGAAACGGCCAACAGCGTATGTACCACTGTTTTCCGGTGACCGGAACGCATGGTCACGTTGCTCACATAGCACGGGTCCTATTCGCCCGAGAGCACCCCGGTCTTTAAGAGGTGGTGCGGTACAAAGGCCAAAAGTTGGTCGACCGACCCGCCCAAAGGTGAAAACAGCAGAGGAACTGGACAGAGAATTGGATGTTTTCATGGCGGATGACGGGAAGGATGCCGCGGTCGATTCGGAGTCCAAGGTCGTAGAACCCATGGCAGCGGCTCAGGATGTGGAAATGGCGTAAAGGGTTGCGCTTTCAGAGACTATGGGGATATGATATATTATGTAGTTTATGGTATGCTTGTGGCGTGGTCTGGATGCAGTTCGTTTGATGCGTGCTTACAGCCAATTTGATGTTGGTAACAGAATTTTGACTCAGATGAGTCGCTTGCTCGACTTCATTTACGATTTGACGTTTTGGACCGAACCTCGAGTGCAAGATGCACCGGTGCTTGAACATCGTCGAGGTGCAACGCGCCATCTTCCGTGAAGTCTACCACCAACCCAGGGGCTCGGCCACACTAGCCAGACTTGCACGCACTTGTCGCGCTTTCAACAGTGCTGCGCTCGATGTATTGTGGGCGACCCTGGAATCGTTCGTGTACCTTATCCAATCTCTTCCTCGGGACCTATGGAAGATTGAACCCATGGATAGAAGAATGGTATGTCCCCATGTGCTCCATTACTACTCGGGCTGATCCGGACAGACATTCCAACGACCCATGTCACTAAGGGACTGGGAAATCCTCTTCAGATATTCCTCCCGAATACGCTTCTTGTCTCAGTCCGTTGGACCCGAAATTCTGACCCAGTGCTCGAGTCTGGGCGACGACGTCATCTTTGCACTCTCCACTCCTCCGACCTACGGTCCTCTTATCCCGTACTTGAAGACGCTTCATTGGGATAAACCAAACAGAAAGTATGCATCGCTCCTGCGTTTGCTACTGACACCTTCTCTTGTCTCTCTTTCGCTGCGCTATTGTGCACTGCGCTCCCCTGAGGTGTCAATTCTGACCTCCATCGGCACCGTATGTCCTTCGTTGAAAAGTCTCACTATTGCCTCGCATAAACCGTTCGCCAACATCCTCGATGCCAAAGGCGAGAAGATCTTGTCCGAGGCGATATTGTACCTGCACTCATTGGAATCGCTCGTATGCCCTGCGCTCGACGAAAACGCGATCATCCACCTCTCCCATCTCCCCTTTTTGTTCGAACTATCACTGGAGCTCCAACTTGATTTCCAGCTGGAGAAAGTAAAACCCTATGTAGCACCGCCCGCGTTCGCATCCCTCCGCTCGTTGACGCTGCATGCCAGCGCGCTCTCGACTTTGACGTCACTCCTGGAGCCCATGCGCCTCAAGCTGAGCAGCGTGTCATTTGTTGTGGCGAGTACGCCTACCCCGGACGCGTTACGTCTGTTTTTCCTCACTCTGGTCAATACATGTGACCCAGAGCATCTATTACGCATCTCGTTGACCGCATCCAACGAACGGCAACGTGGCATGCTACCTCAACAAGTCTCGCTGTCCACGTTCCAGTCCCTCCTCGCGCTCCCAAATATAGACGTGTTCGAGTTCGACGCGCCGTGCGACATCGCCCTCGACGACGACGCCATCACGACGTTGACCAAACACTGGCCGAAGCTGACCACACTCTCGATCAACGCGAAATCGGGCTGGGGGACCACGTCGCACGTGACACCCCAGGGCCTGATCACGCTCCTCTCCCGTTGCGCGGCGCTTACCGACATCGCGCTCGCGGTGGACTTTTCAGATATCGATGGGCCGCATCTCGATATTCCGGAGTCGCGCCCGGGAAACGGGGTGACGAACGACAAGTGTCTCGTTGCCAATTTCGTCACGTCGGCGATCATGTTTCCAATCACGGTCGCGGCGTTCTTGAGTGATATCTGTCCCGAGTTGGAGGCGGTCAAGTCGGCGTGGAGTCATAGCATGGTCGGGGCGAATGCGGATCTGGACGATGTGGATACATTCCGAGAGAGGTGGGAGGAGGTCGAGAATTTGTTGCCTGCGTTCTCTGCGGTGAGGAAGCAATGTATGGAATGGGCCCAGAAGAGGATAAAGGAGGGGAGCGTCCCGCCTGCATAACGCACCACTCAGGGGTTGGGAGATTTAGATGATGGCTGGGTGCGTATTTGGTGTCCTCTCCTG